>JAGFVP010000230.1:0-49653 GCA_021031095.1 Bathelium albidoporum | reverse complement strand
CCTCCTCCTCCTCCTCCACCCCGCACTTCGACCCCATCGACACCGCCCACGCCTGGTCCACGCAATCCCCCCACGCCCTCTCCACCACGCTCCCGCTCCTGCACGCCATCACCACCGCCCTCGCCACCGCCGGCATCCCGCTCGCCCAGTTCCACGCCGAGAGCAACCCCGGCCAATTCGAATTCGTCCTGCCCCCGCGGCCGGCGCGCGCCGCCCTCGCCACGCTGCATCACGCCCGCGCGATCATCGCCAGCGTCGCGGAGCAGCACGGGCTGCGCGCGACGCTGCATCCGAGCCCGTTCGCGGGCGGGTGCGGGAGTGGCGCGCACGTGCATGCGAGCTTGGTGGATGAGCGGCGGGAGGCGCTCGCGCAGACCCGACAGCAGGGGCAGGAGCAGGGGCAGAAGCAGCGAGAAGTCGAGCACGCCTTCTGGACTCGCGGCGTCCTCCCGCATCTCCGCGCCATCTGCGCCTTCGCCCTCCCGCTGGAGGAGTCGTACGCGCGCGTCGCGGATGATACGTGGAGCGGCGGGGCGTGGGTGGCTTGGGGGACGCAGAATCGCGAGGTGCCTCTGAGGAAGATCCCGGTGGAAGATGGGGGGCCGAGGTGGGAGGTGAGATGTGTGGATGGAGTGGCGAATATGTGGTTTGTCGTGGCGGCCATCGTGGCGGCAGGGTTGTTGGGCTTGGAGAAGCTGGGGAATGAGGAAATGGGAGAAGAAGAAGTAGTCAAGGATTGTTTGCGTAAGTTTTTTATCTTTGCTCATGATTCAATCTTTGGTCCTGCTGGCTTTCGCTGACGACCTCATACAGCAAACCCCAGCAAGCTGAGTCCGGACCAACGCGTCGAGTATGGCATCCACGATCGCCTGACGCAGGACCTCGAGGCGTCGCTCGCATTCCTGAAGCAAGACAGAGAGCTGGCTTCCTTGCTGGGCGAAAAGTTGGTCAAGGATTACGTCACGGTCAAGCGCGCGGAGTGGGAAATGCTGAGTAAAATGGACAACGACGAGCGGAGGATTTGGCTTGTCGAGAGGTATTGATATATGATATAGTAGTATAGATGGACACATTGAAGATTAAACTGGTGTGCAGAGATCGTTATCTTATTGCAATCGGATCATTTTATCCATGAATCCCGGTGACTTGCGCGTAGGCTGATTCAAGCTCAGCATACCTTGGAGAGCAGCAGAGGTCCTTATTACGCCCATGGCTTGCTGATAATCACGTCAACGAAAGCAGAGGACCGAGAGTTTGGTGTGCCTTGCGGCAACTATGTCATTTTCTAAAACCTATCTACTATTTTATCTATTAAGCAAGTGCAACTGGATTCGAGCAAGTGTGTGTAAGAGCAAAGGTCCGTGGGCAAGAGAGCAGTGTCCGTGCAAATCGTAAAGCCAGGCTGTCAGAGTGCCCGGTGGTAGCAAGCAGAGGCACAAAGCAGTGAGTCCATCTCCATCGTCCCTATCATCATCATGTCCATCATCCCTGTATTTATCAACCAGTTCTCCATTACCGGATTCATCGCCGCTGTCAAAGAAGAAAAAAGCAAATCGCCATACACAGCCATGTGTAGTCATTTTGAGGAAGGAATACGCGTTGGGGCAGGGGCGCTTCCAGCCGACACATGGTTAAACTCCCCATGCCTGGGCCAGGAAGGTCAATGCTGTCGTCCCTAATGCACTTTGACCAGATCCGCCAGGCAGATATTCCTCAAAGACCGCAAATGTGTAAAAACAGAAGAAAGAAGATTCCGAGGGAAGAGTTTGTCAAGGTATAGGTGGCAGACCATCGTCTTCTAGGTGTACCACATCTAAATCTGATTAGCAGGGCTTTTACAAGAGCAGAATGTAATGGGGAGACTCACCTCAAACTTGATTTTACTTGTCTCAGGCATGGGAATGAGCGGCAAGAAATCATCGTCATCCTTTTTCTTGGTCTCAGACGAGTGCGAGTGGGATTTCTTTTTCATAGTCGGACCAGATTCGGAAGGCTTATTCTCATGCGCCACAGCACGCTTGGCCGCAATATGGGCATAGTAGATGGCTGGGTGAATTGAAACTGGGGTCGTGGAGCGAATGTACTGGTAGCTGTGGTCGTAAATCATTTGCTGCAGCTCACTGGGAGGAAACTTGTTCTCGTCCAAGAGCACGTGATAATTGACTGGACGCGCCGTACCCTGTTCGTGAAGTCAGCGTCAGTAGTCATACAAAGAAGTGAGGGAGCTCAAGTCAGCGTACCTTGATTGCGCTGTGCGAGCAGAGATAGAAGTCATATTCAAACGGGCTTGTACATCCAGTCTGGACGATCATGCCGGGAAGTGGGTTTCCGTTTTTGTCGGCGGCATTGCGGTCGCCCCTGTCTGGAAAGAAGCGGATGTGATGGCGCTTTGTGGCAACAATAACAGTAAGCTTTGTTGTTTCGCGCTGGTCGAAGCTCTTCAGCACTGCTTTGATGTCCGAGACTTCCTGGTCCAAAAGCTGGAGGTATTGGCCTTCAGAAACACCTGCAAACCCTGTTTCAGTTTCCAGTGTTTCATTGTTGTTGACACTAGCTGACTTACCATCACGGAAGTAAACAAGTTGCTCTGGGACTCTTCCGTTACCCAAGTTGGAACACCATTCAGTGATCATTGGCTTCATGAACTGCTCAATATTCGATGACGAAATCAGCTCAACACGTTGTCCATTCGTCTGAATCGCAGCTGCATAACGAGTACATGGCTTATTGGTTGAGAAAGTCATGCAAGCCATAGAGGGGATGTCAACAGCTCCAGGAGCAGCGTGGGATACATCACCTCCCATTATCAAGGTTGGCTTGCTGAACGAGCCCCACTCTGGATTGTTTTTGATGCCGATGGCGCGCGAGGTAAAGCCCCCGAGCTTAGCGTTTACTTTGAGCGAAATATTGCTAATGTATTGGGCTTGGCATTTCTGGAAGAAAATTAGCTTGCTGAATCTTAGATCAAATGATTGGACAGAACTACCAGAACATGGGCAGCCTGCATACACTGGCTGACGACACCATAGCGGCAATCGCAGGATTTCTTGATGCGGTTGTAAAACTTGATCTCTTTGAAGAGCAGGACAAACATCAGTATTTGTGGACGCATTTGGTTCGCGTTACCGGTGGCAGTCCAGAGTGCCTCGACCATTTTACCGCCATCAGTATTGGCACCACTGGGCATGATTACTGGCTTTGGATTGACGATCTTGCCGCCGTGGCCGGTATAGATCTTGACAAATTCAGTGATGAATCGCTGAACGGCAGCTCGGTCGGGTGCGCCACGGCCATCAACGACCATGATTCCCCAGGACTTTAGCTCTTTCATATTACCAGCCATGAACTTCTTGCCTCTCAGGTCCCACCGCCCACTCGTCCCTGGATTGTGGACAGTATTTCCAAATTGAATTTTCGGGTTCGGGAGCACATGGGCTTTAATCGTGCAGGGCTTTGAGTCCATCTTCAAACCATATGCTTTGAGATTTGGATCGTCATTCCAGTTCAGCATGTTGAGTCCAAAAACAACGTTTTTCCAACGCTGGTCAGGAGGAGTAACAGCGAACTTGATCATGTTGGACGTCTGCTGTTCAGTCAGCTTGAAGAGGTAGCGCTGATTCGGGAGGAATCTGCAGAGCTCCATTGGAAGAACGACGTTCGGCTTCGTGGTCTGGATTATGGGAGCTTTGCGATAGGTCAACGGAAGGTTGTATGCCTTTTTGAAGTATTCATAAAGCGAGATTTTCTGTTCCTGCCCGGTCTGCGGGTCCTTGGTATTGATTTCATATTCCATGGACGATTGGTTAAGGAATTTGTCGATTTGGTACTTGACTGGCTCTCCCTGTTGGTTGCGATAGGTGACAGATACCCTAAGCTTTCGGAACATGCGGAGGATCCTGAATGTCTGCGACTCTCGCCTGGCACCATGATGGTCTGTCTCTGGTTGCAATTTGATGACCAAATCGTCAAGATCGCGGCAACGAGCAATCTCGCGAGCCGTGAAGTGCACAGGTGCTTCTGTCCAGAAGGTACCATTGGCAACATCCACATTCACGGAAAGTTGGGCACCTTGGAGAGAGTGTACAGGACGCATAGAGGCGTAGACTCCATGGAAAGCTTCGACACCTTCGCCAATCAAGAAGCGATTCTGAGGCCGAGAAAAGAAGTTGCGCTTGATCTTATTGTATCGGGTACTTGGCCACTCTCGAAGAAGATGGTCAAGGAAAGCTGTCCAACATTAGCGAGCGAAGACTGGCCTCATACGAACAGATATCCTTACTGATCGCCTCAAGAATAGTCTGATCGAAATCGCACTTGCCCTGGAGGTAGGCGCTGAGAGTATTGAAGTTCAGCTGCTTAGACTTGCGAACAACGACAGTGGTCTCCATTGGGATTTTCCGCTTGGTCTGCTGTCCATACTCTTTGTCGAGGTCGATAACCTCCCTCAACTCTTTCTGCAAACCGACGAGCGACCTATTAGGAACGGCATTAGTCTGGGAGTGTTGACGGTAAGCTAATCGATCCGACGTACCAAGCAAGACGATTCCCGTCAAATAGCCAATTCTTGCCCAGCTTCTTCTGAACAGTTGGACTGTACCATGCTCTACTAGTCTTGCCGCGTGGCTCAGCACCATTGCCGACAAGCACCTAGACAAAGGCATCAGTTAGATAGCTCATGTCAAGACCATAGTTTCTCAACTTACATCGTACTGCCAGACTTTGCTTTCCGGAAAAGTGAGCACTGGAAAAGTGTTCAAAGTAAGCCTGACTTCTTTTCCCACAGTGCTAATGGGAGGCTTCGGTGGCAGTGGTGTATCAGGAGCAAACTGGGAGGGTGTTAGCGTAAAGTCTCGCTTGAGACCCTGTCCCAACAGGAGCATGATGTAGATTGAATTAGAGCAAGACACGAAACTCAGGAGCTTTCAATAGTCTTAACACGATGATGGTTTCTGATTTCTAATGCAGAAGAATCACAAAAGCAAACCAGCAAGAGACAATAACGCAGGTAATGATGTAGATCTGAACAATGAATGTAGATTGCTTGAAGCATTCATTGGACAAGAATCGAGCTAGATTGCTCAAGAATGGTGTGAATGAGCGGCATACAATAAATGGGGGATTTGTGGAACGAGATTTGGGTTACGAATGCGCAAAGCAAAATGACTTGGAACTGGAAATGCACAAGCGGAACTGCGACCGACGCATGATGCCCGGTGAATAGTTAAGTTGGAAAAAAAGAAAAAATTTTGGTACTTACACCACGAATCTTCGCCCAAGCAGCTCCTCCGAGATCAAGATTGCGGATAGCCAAGGTGATTTCAAGAGGTTTGGGGAGAGGAGCACCACCAGCGAACTTTTGCCAAGCAGCAGGATCATTATCACGGTTTCCGTCGTACCGTGGGGGAGAGGGGGCTTTGACAAGTTCCGAGCCGTGGGAACTCGACTTATCATCAGCGATGGTGGAGCGACGCGAACTGCCCTTGACCGAAGACGAGCGAACAGAAGCCGAGCGCGAACCGCTTCCTTTGCTGTCGACCTTGGAAGAGGTGGTGCCGGAGCGGCCTCCCTTCTTACCGCCCGCCATGCCGACGGCAAGTCAGGCTGTAAAAATGAGATAAATTAGCTGGAGACTAGTGAAGAAGCGAGGTCGACACGAGTTTTGGGATTGTGGTAAGTGCAAACGTGCTGATGAATGTTGAGCGAATACCAGCCACGGATTTGATGGAGAAATGCGGAGAAGACTGTGGAAACAAGCTCAGAAGTGTGAACGCGAGCACAGAGAAAGAAGTAGTAGACGCGTGGTGTAGATGATGGAAGGTATGGAGGATAAGTGCGGGAAGGTGAAGGGCAAACAAGGTTGTTTGTAGCCCTACTATCCAGATCACAGGTCGATCTCCCGATCCCACCTTGTGACGAGGCGAAGTGGAGACGATACGCGAGTGAGTGAGCTGAACTCGGTCCATAGCGTGGCTACAAGAGGAGCAAAAACTACGTCTCTGCGGACAGACCGAGCTGGTGTACTTACTAGCTGGAGGCACACAAGCCGCAAGACTTGATACCGATGGGCGTGATGACAAAGCCGGTTGTGCGCAGAAGTCGAAGCAGCGGCGGGTGCAAAAGGCTGACGGCAAGCCTGGCAGGGTCGGGTTGGTGGCAGCTGTGTCTCTCGCAGGCCTGCAGCAGCTAGAGAAGAGTTTAGAGAGGGTGGAGGGTTCGGTAGAGGAAGGGATAAGGCGGAGCAGGAACTGGATCGCCAGTTCCAAAGAAGTTGTGGTGGGTGGTGGAGGGAGGAAGAGTGGGAAAGGGCAGAGAAGCGACCTTAAATATCTGAAAATGTGGAGCTAGCGGGAGCAGTTGCACTTGGGGCAGGCTCCAGTGTTGAGTGTCACACTGTCGTGTCGAAGTGAGCCAGCTAAGCAAAAGTGAAGAACTTCTGGAGCTGTGCCACCTGACGACTCCTCACCTAGGCGACGCGTCCCAAGAGGGACTAGTCTGCAGCAGCGTCCCTGGCTTTCTTTAGCATATCAGAGTGCAATGGCTGAGAGTACTGTACTTGATGGCTGGACTGTAGGTTATGATTCAGGTGCCAGATGTACGCTGCAACAGTCTCGATCGAAGCAGCAGAAGCTCCAACAAGGTAAGCCTTTCGGCCAGTCCCGCTCGCTCCAGAGCCGGACGGCTTGCGCGCACAATTCCACCGAGAGCTATGAGATGGCTGTGCCAGACTCGTGGCGTGTCAATCTTGGCCAAGAGCGCAGCCTAAGCTAGGACAGTCCGACAGAGACGTGAAGTGGCAGAGGTGGACTGTTCTAGAGCGACAAAGAGCCTTTTCCAGGACGAGTGCCTTGCTAAATATCTCAAAAGGAAGGAACCAGATCCTCGACGATTTTGGGAGAGCGCAGTCGTCTAATCCGCGCTTTCCCTCTCGACGAAGATATCTTGGAACGCACAACGCGCCACTAGAAGCTATTCTTACAGGAATTTACGCAACTGAATATGCGAAAAGAGAGTGGCGGTCTCGCCTTCTTCGAGTGATACTTCTACGAGCCATGCTAGAGAAAAGCCTCTTTTGAAACAACGTTGGGATGGTGACGAAGGAGAGTATTGCATCTTGGCGGGAAACTCGGAACACCCTCTTGAATATCATGCGGTAGGAGAGAGTCATGTTCTGAACGTATTAAGCCACGTAGCGGAGGACGTATCGATACCTACAATGAAAGATTCTACGATTGGAGACCAGGCTTCTTCTTCACAAGGCATGTGTTTTCCCCCGAAACAGCGCACCCAACCCATCCAAGCGGAGGAAGACGTGCAACAATACCAAGCCGCACCGAAACGACTTGACCTGAGGATGATGTAGCAACAGAGGAAGCAAAGCCACTGATGGTCTTGACAAGTTCTCTGGTTGCGAATTTGCGTGGCTAAACATTTGGCAATCGATCGCAAGAGGCAAAAGCAGAGCTCGAGAGCCCTCAGAAAATATAACAGCATTGTATATTACTCGCACCTCACAAGGAGCTACGATCGTGGCGTTGTGTGGCACCGAGATTGCTACGGTACACTAAGACAATGTGGAAAAATAGACGCCTTGCAGCTCAGTCTCCGACGCCAGTGCTTGCGAATGCCATCCTCCGTGATCCATGCAGTGTACTCGGACTAAAATATGAATCAACTGTCCGATAAGTAAAGGGACCCGGGTGGATTGTAAAGGGATCATCCTCGATTCTCGAAATATTCGTGGGGGTACAAAGAGCAGGAGTGAGTAGAGCAGGGCAACATGCTTGGAAAGGAGGCATCAAAGCGGAATCTTCAGTCACACCCTGATACCAGACGAGCTTACCGTAAAAGTCAGCGAGGGTAATTATAACCATCTGCTTCAGGGTTAGCAACCACAACTGGAATAAGCAGAGCTTGCTCAGTATCCAGGAACACTCACAATTCGGCTGCCCAAAATACCCCGGTGGCTGCATCTGTGGCGGCGCTTGCAACCCAAACGGTTGCTGCCCCGGTATCTGTCCCATCATCGGCGGTGGCGCGCTCGGCCCAGCTGCGCCCATCATCGGCTGCTGATCCTGCGCCGCCGGCCGCTCCAGCCTCGCCTTGGTCAGATCCACAGATCGAAGCATGTCAAATACCTGCTCGGGCGGAAACATATAGCTATTGTAGTGTTTCGCCGCGGGTAAATCGCGAAGGAGATTCACGATCGCTGGGGGCAGTGGCGCGGGAGGTGGGGGAAGAACACGCCCGCCACCGCCGTTACTGCCGGGGTTGAATTCTCCGAGGTTGTCGAGACGCTGCTGGTTACGCTTTTGCTGTTGCTGCTGGCGGCGACCGGCAGCGCCTTTGAGGACGGGAGATTCACCTCTGGCGTATTTGCGCCCGGGTTGCTCACTGTCGGATTCGTCGGAGGGGGCTTGCCGTTTTTGAGGAGGGGTGGATATTTGTGCAGGTGCAGCTCCCTGAGACGGGATTACGGCTTCAGCAGAAGGGATTGTTTGAGGTGGAGGCTTCGGGCGAGACTGGGTCGCCGGTGAGATATTGACTCGGTAGGCAAATGGGTCGAAGCGTTCGGATGAGAAGCGGCTTTTGAAGAGCTCGAGCTGCGGGTCTTCAGGGAACATCTCTGCCATTCGCTTTTCCAGTCGCTTGACCTGACTGAGCTCGCCAAAGTTGGATTCGTATTCATGAAAGAACTTGAAGACGGGCTTCGCTTTGTGGACTAACTCGGGTTTCTGAGTCAATTGGCTGACTGCTGTTTCAAAAACCGAACGTGCATCTTGAAATGATCAGTAAGGGGAGAGAATCGTAAGGGCTTTTGCTGACTTACTTGTCTCGTCACGCCTGCTAATTAGCAGGAACTTGAGGTGCTCAATCACAAAGTACTCATCGGTTTTGAACAGCTTCATCCCACGATCAAAGAGTCGCGCAGCAGTCTGATCACCGTAGCATTGCCATTCCATGTGCGCACTGGCGACGTAAACAGCGCTTGTGATGCGGCCTCTGGTTCGAGATTCGACGAAGATATTCCGTAATCCACCAGGACAGTTCGGATCATGAGTGTTCCCTTTGCCAAGAATTCGTCGCATCGCCCTCATCAATCCAATCCATGCGGAAGCAATCAAATGTTGTAATTCACCACGCTCCACCTCGTATCCATTTTTGACCGCCGCGATCTGGGCTTGGCGAGCTTCCTCACGAGCGTTCTGCTCTGCCCATTCATTGCGGCCATCCTCCTCTTCGGGTCTGACTTTGGCCTCAGGTGGAGACTCTTTATTGTCAATAGGGGCCTGCTCCAAACGAGCGACCGCCGTCTCCTCGCGCTTAATGACCGTATCAGAGAATCTGTACAGGGCGTCAAGTAATGTGTCATAACTCTGTCTTACGGCCTGAGCCCGCTTCGTGTTATCCCCCGTGTTCGAAAGTTCCCGCCGCTCAGCTTGTTTGAAAGCCAGGAGACAGCTCTCTGGGTTAGCGTCGATACCTTCTTGGAGAAAAGCATCTCCCTGAGGCTCTTTGCCCGACTGAAAGCAAAATTCTGCAGCGTCATACCACAGCTCTGGCCAGAATCTCAGCGCCATCAAAGCTTGTTTGTAGACATAAACGATACGATTTTGGTAAGTCTCAGCATCCTCGTTCTTGAGAACCAGAGGATCACCCTTTTCCCAGTTGATCCATGTTTTCCATATTTCCACTTGGGCCATGTACTCAGGCTCACCATCGAAACCCGGACGTGGAGGCAGTTTCGGCAGCGTAGTTCGTTCAAGCCCCTTGGTGATATTGGAAAGGTGATGATATGCAGCTCGAGCAGTTATGTATGAAGCAGATCTCGATTGAAGTAGTTTAGGGCCCTGTGATAGATTAGTAGACTTGCACAGAGGAGAGACTACGATGAACTTACAGCCACCTTGTTCAAACCCTTCTCAAAGATATCATATTCCTTCCAGAGTTTAGTGGTGGCATCAGTTGGTGTGGAGATTGCAGCTTGAAATGTCTTCCGCATCAAGTCCAGCTTGTGACCAGCTTCCCAGCCTTGGCCACCTAGTTGGCCCGGACCCGAACGAAGGAATTCCATGTAGTCGTGCCAGATCTGGCCCGCATCCTTGTCCATACCAATGGTAATAAGCACGAAATCATAGGCTGATGAGACGACCTCACGGCTCTTTCCCGTAGGGTCCGTTAATGGGTGACGTCGACGGACATAGCTTAGATACTCTGAATATAGGGTTACATTGGGCACAGTTGGAAGCGCTTGCCCAAAAATTTTTTCGGCTCTAGTAAAGTCGCCGTTGTCGATTTCCATTTTCACATATGCAATCCATTGGTCAACCTTGAAGGGAAGCTTTTTTTTAGCAGAAATCTGGCAATGAAGACGCGGCGAAACTTACAGCGGCCGGAAAGACTTCGAAGAAACGACTGTAGACACCCCGAGCATCTTCAAACTTGGCTCGATTTTGATATTCGTTGATAAGATTAAGCCAAGCCGTCGTGTCACCCCGAGGATCTTCTGCGATTCTATCCTCCAACATACCTACCCAGTCATTCGGTAAGCGAGTTTTGGGTAACGAAGGATTAGCATTTGCAGGAATGGTATCCGGGGCAGTAGCTGGCACAGAGCTGTCTTGAAGTTTTTGAACGCTATCTTGCTTGGCATCAGAAGAGTCTGGAAGAGGAGCAACAGGGGAAATAGCAGTGGAGACGCCATTAGAAACAGAATCTGAAACACCCTGATCTTGTGTATGGTTCATATTTGGTACATGTGACGAAGGAACATCAGTAGACGTTCTGGATACAGAGCGCTGAGGAGTAGAAGTTGATTGCGCAACAGCCAACAGTCCATGTGCACCCGCCCTGTCTGTGCTTGACAAAGGGACCTCTCCCTCATCATCATCATCCTCATCATCAACTATGAACCCGCCCATCGTACGAGGTTGTCTGTTTACGCTTGGCGGAGTTCCAGATTGCTGTTCGGAGAGCGCTGATACTGGCCGTATCGCCACCTGAACTGGTGTGTCGGTGTGCAGAGGCGACTGCGCCGGGTGTGGAGGCTGAGGGTTATTTGGTTCATCCGCCTGAAAAGAAGGTTCAGGCATCAGAGCAGAGGGATCATAGTCCTCCTCATCGTCTTCATCAAACGTATGTGTATTTGGTGCTGGCTCGCTAGGCTGCATGTAATTAGTCTCACCTGAGCTACGCTGCTGCTCCAGAAAAGCAGCTTCTGGATCCATGCTGGCCGAAAGGCCGCTCTACCGCCTGTTCTCAAAGTAGGAGTAATGATCAAGATCGCCGACCAAGCCAAATGGTTATCGGACGGCACTTGAGAAAATCGAGGGCGAGAGCAAGCCTTAGAAGAGGTACTGAAGAGTGCGCGGAAGCGAGAGCAAGGCTTGACGAGGCAAGATGGAAATTATGGTTGCGGGCTGAATTTGATGAACAAAGGTGTTGGACGCAACTCTGAATCCGAAGAAAGTCGGCGGAATAAGGCCCAGCGCTAGCCCCAATTCGGCCGACTCTTCCAAAACACCTTCGGAGGCGCCACATCAGTCTACACACGATCGCCTCTATACGGCCAAGCTTTTGGCCGAGCCAATGGTGAAAGATCTCGGAGACTTCCGGCATGCGGTCTTAACAGTTGAAGCATTTCCTACGCACGCATGATTCTCAAAACGGCTCCCCGTAGTCAGCTCTCCTGCCCGCCGTGCTCGTGGTGAGAAGATAGGCAACAGGATCTGATACCATACTGGGCACTTGCTGCCATTTTCTACAGCTACAACTATGAATCCTCAAATCTCCCTCCCTCGCCAACATGGTAATCAACCCAACTTTGGCGGCGTGCCGTCACGGAGTCGAAGCGAAGGCCTACGTATGCCTCGCTTCTTCAAAAGATTATTCAAGTTCCCCCAAATGGACTTTGAGATGGCAATATGGGAGATGACAAGCCTGATAATAGCTCCAAAAAAGGTCTTTAGATCAATATACTATCATGTAGGTTCGCTATCAACGCGCTTCAGCACCATTTGCTAATATCCGTCGCAGAAGCGTACGCTCATATCATGCGGGTCCTCTTTGCAAACCAACTAACCTGCAGATTCAGAAACGAAAAACACATGGCACCGGCCAGATCCATCTTTCACGTACCTTCTCTGCTTTTTCCTGCTTTTGACGTCTCTGGCGTGGGGTTTGGCATACGCGGACGGAGTTGGGAGAACCTTTCGCATCATGGCCGTCTTCATACTTGGCCACTTTCTCGCCATCTCTCTTCTGGTGGCGACGGCAGCCTATTTTCTCGTTGGGCAAATATTAGGGCCTGGGGTTCCCGGTCTACCAGGGAGGCGAAGAGGCTTATTTGCTTCTCCCGGCGAGGCTGAACAGCTGGAGTTTGGATACTGTTTCGATGTAAGGCAAAAAGTCATGGAAAAGCCTTGACGCGCCAAGCCAAGTCGCTAACACGGACTACCCAGGTGTCAATAAGAGCGTTTTTTCCTGTTTGGGTTTTTCTTTATGTCATTCAGTTTCTCCTTATGCCGCTCATAGCGAGAGATGCCTACATCTCAGTCTTTTTCGGAAACTCATTATACCTCCTCGCTCTGGGCTACTATGTGGTCATTACTTTTCTTGGCTACAACGGTTAGTTTCTCATCTACTCGGCATGCTCATGGATACTAGACTGACAGCAGACAGCTCTTCCCTTCCTCCATCATACTGAGCTTCTGCTCTCTCCCATGTTTGCATTCATCATCATCTGGATCGTAACGCTGGTGGCAGACTATGATCTGCCAAAACATCTTGCGCCTGTGCTTTGGGCAGGAGCTAGATTGAGACATGGTGTATGAGTAGAATAGTCTAATGTACACAAAGTATACTCCATGAGATGCACCTTGTATCATGACATCCAAAGACCTTTCTATGCAGAACATATCCTCTTTCTATGACCTTGTGAATGTTCCTCTAAGTGCAGTGCATTTACAGCTCCCTCTTCTCAGTCAGGAGTTCATAGCTTTGTATCTTATCTCCGATTCTAAAATCCTCCCAATCCTCAAAGCTCATGCCACACTCGGTTCCTTTTCTCATTTCGGAAACATCCTTCTTAACGTTCTTCAGTGAAGATAGCATGCCTTCAAAAGGAGTCAATATGAAACGTTCTCGAATCGACATAACAAATCGAAACTCACCATCGAAAACTATCTCCTTCTCTCCCCTCAGGACCCGCACCTTCGTGGTCCGGTTCACAATCCCATTCCTCACCTTGCACCCAGCAATCTTCATCTTCTTCCTCCCACCCACTCCAATGTCAAACTCCTGCGCCACCTCCGCCTCGCCAAGCACCCGAGTCGATATCGACGGCTTCAGCCGCTCGCTAAGCTTACTCTTGACCTCATCCACCAAGCGATAGATGACATTCTGCTCGATGAGGCCGACGCCCCTGCGCTCCGCCATCTGGGCCATCCCCGGCTCTGCGGCCACGTTGAAGCACACAATGTACGCCCCCGCCGCCGCAGCATGCTCAACATCGAAGCTAGACACGGGACCCACGCCGGAGCGCACAATGTGTGGCACCACCTCCGGATGCGCCAGCGTCGCCAGCGAGTCCAGCACCGCCTCCACCGAGCCCGCCACGTCCCCCTTCACCAGGAAATTGACCTTCGCCTGCCCTTCCGTCTCTGCCTCTGGCGCTTCCGCTGCTGCTGCGTCAGAGGACGCCGAAGCTGCGGTCCTGCCGTCGCTGCGGGCCCGGCTGGTCTCCACGCCGGCAGCGGCCTCGCGCTCCCGCTTCTCCTGTTCCAGCCGGCGCGCCTCGTTGATGGCCGCCATGTCATCCGCCAGGCGCGCGCGCTCGGCGCGCTCGTTGCGGAACTCGACGACCTGAGTGGCGCGCTGCTCGTTGGGGGCCTGGAGGACGCGATCGCCCGCGTCCGGCAGCATCTTCCAGCCATCGACCTCGACCGGCAAGCCAGGACCAGCAGATGGGATAGCAGCACCGGCTTCGTTGCGAAGGACGCGAACACGAGTCCAGGCGTTGCCGGCGACGAGGATCGCGCCGGGGGCCAGGGTGCCGCGGGTGACGAGCACGGTAGCGACGCGGCCGCCGGCGCGTTTCGTCGTGGCTTCGAGACACCAGCCCTCGACGAGGCCGTCCGTGAGGGCGCGGTGGTCGAGGAGCTCGGCCTGGGTGAGGATGGCGTCCTCGAGGCTGTCGATACCGGCGCCCGTCTTGCCCGAGAGGCAGACGGCCTGGGTGTCGCCGCCAAAGTCCTCGACGTCGACGCCGTGGCGGGCGAGGTCGGCCTTGACGCGCTCGGGCGCCGCCTCGTCCTTGTCGATCTTGTTGATGGCGGCAATGATGGGAACTCCCGCGGCGCGGGCGTGCTTGATGGCTTCGATGGTCTGCGGCTTGACGCTGTCGTCAGCGGCGACGACGAGGACGACGATATCAGTGACGGTGGCGCCGCGCTTGCGCATGACTTCGAAGGCGGCGTGGCCGGGGGTGTCGAGGAAGGTGATGAGTTTACCGGAGGCGAGAGTGACGCTGAAGGCGCCGATGTGTTGGGTGATGCCACCGAATTCGCTGGCTGCGATGCTGCTCTTTCTCAGGAAATCCAATATGGTGGTCTTGCCGTGGTCAACGTGTCCCATGATGGTCACGACCGGAGGACGTAACGGCAACAAACTTGTGTCATCCGGCTCGGATTGTGGGAGCAAGTCATGCACTGCTGGATCGCGCTCGGGAATAGCTTCGTAGTTGTATTCCATAGCAATCAATCCGGCATTTTCTGCATTCAAGACCTCATCATGAGCAACTTCGCCATAACCCAAATCAGCCATTGTCTGAACAAGGTCTTCTGTGCGGACCTTGATCAACGTTGCCAAGTTTGAAACACTAACGAAAGCAGGGATATCAATTGGTATGGGAGGAGCCTGTGCCTTCTTCTCCGCTTTTTGGGCTAAATTCTCCTTCCTGGAGGCTTTCTTTCCCTCTCTGTTGGCCTTCGACAGGTGCTCATCGCTGAAATCATCATCATCGTATACAATATTCGACCTACGGCGATTTTTTTCTCTCCTGTCCCTTTGCCGTGGTGCCAATTCAAGAGCACTGCGAGTGTTATCCAGTCTCTGTTCCCTCCAACTTGAAATCGATTCACGCGGGTCCTCAACACTGCTTTGACCGTCTTGCCGTGCTGATGTTCCTTGAATCGGCCTGCGAGGATTCGGGTGCGGGCAATCCCTTACTTGATGATCGATGCTGCCGCAAACGAAGCACGGCTGTCTTGCATACCTTGCACTGACGGTATCCTTCGATTGCTGCGTGCAATTTCTCGCGAGATGATCGGTGCTGCCGCACTTGTAGCATGCCTGTCTTGCATACCTTGCACTGACGGCGTCATTCGGTTGCTGCCCGCCTAGCGGAACATATGCGGTACTGCTCGCAGACTGCCACCGTTGTTGATGCTGTTGCTGGTACCCAACATCGGTGGGGGCTTCGGTCTGCCTTGGATCATCCCGGTGTCCCTTGGGTTTTGATCTCAAGCTGTTCCAAGACGAATCGAAAGGGGGGCCAACGTCATCTTGACGTTCGTCCAACGGCTTGACGTCGTAGTAGCGGATATTCAATCTTGACGAAATGGAGGTTCGACGACGCGCTTCGTTGTGGTCATCTGTCTTTGGCGCACTGTAGAATGTATTGGAACCCGATCGTGGCTCTGTGGCACGTGTATCTTGATGATTAGGTCCCAAGAAATCTTCTTGGGCTGACCGGTTCCGTAGCGACCAGTCCTGTCTCTCCTTCTGGGAGTTCAACCAGGTGTGTCGATCAGAAGTATTTTGCCTTCCATCTCTATAAGGGGCTTCTTCACCACCCAGCGATTGCCTTGTGCTCACCGATTTGTTGGTCTGGGAAGACCAGCGGCCATTTCGAGACGATGGACCGCTTATTTGTGAGGATTGCGCTGAGTTCCAGTTTTGTCTATACTGATTGCCCAACATATCCCGACTGTGCTGATTTTCAGCGAAGGTGCCTTCATCTTGTTGCACGGAGTCGGCGGCGGCGGCAGCAGCTGCGGCAGCAGACTGGCGAGGAGGTCGTGAGGAGTTTAAGTATCGCCATTGCCTTCCTGTGATGCGACGGGCAATCGGTAACGCTCGCTTGCCTTCGAAGCCCAGGGAGCAAAAAATGCACGGTTGAGACTGAACTGATGCCTGAGGAGACGTTAGAAGAACCTCAATCCAGCAATGTGGTTTAGCTCACCCTCAATACATTCTGGCGCCTCATTATCTTCAGCAACGAGCCAAATCCGCCGGTGGAAGTGTGGATGAGAATATGTCGAGGAACGTTGAGTTAATTTCCACGTGAGGACGCGCAGGATCTGCGGACTTTTTTTCTAAACTCCCGCGAGTCGCGTCATGGATTTGAGCAGTCATAAAAGTTCCCCTTCAGATTCAATTGCTTTCATTTACGATGCTTTCTCATCCATATTTTCGATACACTGCATTTTCGGTTGACCGCCTTAAAAATTCTTCCTCTCTTGTATTAATAGCAGCTAATCCTACACCTCGCATCGCACAACCGTCCTGTCCACACGCCAAATTCAATCCACTATTACCTACACTCATTCGACATGCCTCCACAGCCCAATCCTCACAGAAAGCTCCATCAAAGCCTTCTCAACCTCCATCCATACGACCGACCCAATCGCCAACCCTCAAACCCAACCAGCCTACCCTCCTGACCCACTCCTCCCTCCGCTCGGCCCTCAACCCACCCACCACCACCCTCCCCGCCCCCCTCCACACCATTGACCGCGCCCCCTCCCAATCCGCCCTCTCCTACTACTGGCAACTCGGCCGCGCCTATGCCGTCTTCTACAAGAACGGCGTCCTCAACACGCGCGCCAACCACAAGATCGCCCGCGGCCTGCGCAAACGCCTCTCCTCCTCCTCCTCTTCCCCTTCCTCGTCGCCCTCACAATCCCACCTCACCCGCGCCGAGCGCATCCTGATCCGCCGCAGCGCCCACGACGTGCGCCGCATCCCCTTCTTCGCGCTGCTGTTCCTGCTCGCCGGCGAGTGGCTGCCGCTGCTGGTGCCCTTCGTGCCGCGCCTCGTGCCGCTGACGTGTCGGATCCCGCAGCAGGAGGAGGGCATGCGGGCGCGCCAGTCTGCGTGGCGGCGCGACGCGCTGAAGGAGCTTGGCAACCCGGAGTGGGAGACTGCGCTGCGGGATGCGACGCGCGCGGGAGCGGCGCAACAGGTGCCGGGAGCGCGCGTACTGCCGCTGTGCCGCATGTTTGGGTTGTATAGCGTGAAGCTGGATTGGTTGGTGGGTGCGCTGCCCGCTGTGTCGGCGGTGTTTCTGAGGGGGCGCTTGGAGCGGCATTTGGCGTTTCTGAGGGCGGATGATGGGGAGCTGGTGGAGATGGCGGGGCGAGTGGGAGGGGTGGGACAGGTGGTGGCGGCGTTGTCGAAGGAGGAGAAGGTTAGGACGTGTGAGGATCGGGGGATGGATGTGTTGGGGAAGCAGGAGGAGGAGGTGAAAGGGATGTTGGTGAATTATCTCGGTCATCTACGTTAATATCGTACGAGTAATGGCCAGCATGTTCACGGCGATTTGAAAAGTTCGTTGTCCGCCTCCAGCAACAAAAGACGAGAACCTAAATCAAGACGGGAGGGAGGGTTCAAAGCCAGCAATCACCACGTCAGCCGAACCTACGATCTCTCTGCCAATACTGATAAAGACTATTGGAGCAATCATGTAAGTATAGCGATTGGATGGTCCTACTCCGTGTGAATGTTGCTCATTTATTGGGCGCAATATCACATCGCATTGTCCTACAGAGCTCATGCCCTTATTGTACAACATAGATCAATTGTTATCAGATTTCCTAGTCTCTTCTTCTTCTTCTTCCGATGCAGTTGTCCAGAACGCCCGCTGGTCTCAGACCACCACGCGTCGTTGAGGCTTAGTCGGAACAATGAAGTCATGGTGCAATATTTTCGTTTCTGCGTCAGAACGGATTCAGCGAAAGACCATACGCAAGACCATCCAACATGAAAAATGGGTCATCCTCGACAGTCAGTCGGACCTGTATGGGAGAGCATCAGCTATGATTCCTGCGCGTTCAAGTTTTCAAAAGATACTAATTCATTCCCGACACCAAAGGCGCTTAAGGGCATTAACAAGCTGCAAAACACCACGACGAAAATGGGCTGACATGTCAGTGGGCAACATCTCAACGGTATGTGCGCAAACCTGTTTCCAACTCTTTTCCTGTGCCTGACTTTCACCCCAGTCCTAACCATTTAGCTTAGGTGGACGAGGTTGTCGAAGGATCATAAGAAAAAAAAAAAAAAAAGAATAACCATCACCTCATCTATAGTAGTAAGCACTCCTTGGGGCTCAGTCAAATTAGATTATAAAGTACCTTTATGCAGTAGGTACTGCCGATGACACATGGTCAGGCAGCCACAAATTTTCAGCGCATATGCCCCTAACGGGACGAACCGCATGCGGAGTTACCGGTTGAAGAGCCAGGGGGAGCCAAAACGTCGATATTCGACGTCTCCCTGTCGCAAGCATTGGACGCAGTGCTGCGCTAAATTGGAGCTGAAATAAGACATGCTTATTTTCAGGACCAATCATAGCGCGAGTGGTTGGACAGACCGATGTCTTGAAGTATTGCAAGGGTGGTGATTGGAGTCGGAACCGACTTATCCGTTGTTTTGATTAATGATCCCATCTTCAGCTCAAAGGACAGACCATGTTCATGAATTGAAATAGTAAATGCTCATCGTTAACAAGGAAGAGAAGAAGTAGGCGCGTTCCCCAAGGCAGTTTGGTCATCCGGCGCGCCTGCAGCAAGCAGTATGTACACGATGCCTGCATGACACCAAAACGCAAGTGCTGTAGATCGCAATTCATACCCATACCGTCACGCAAGACATGCTTTTTCCCCCTAGGCCCCGGTTCATACCGCAACATGAAGCCATTCCTAATGCCCAATACCAGAATTGAATCCAAGAAAAGAGGGTATCTACATTACGTACAGCAAGTTTGTGTTCAGAGGATGACTGCAGCTGAGCTGCGGCTTCTGGCTGTACTTGCCCTGAAGCTCGTCGCGTATGCTGTTCAAGAGCTGCACGTAGCTCTGCTGAGGATTCTTCTTTAGCGCCGTGACAAAGGCCCATGACATGGCACCAGTAGCTTCGCCTGCAATCTGAGCATCTTGTCTGTTGATAGCGTTAGCAATAGTCCGGAAAAGGATGGGGTTTGCTGAGACATACGAGGTCTGTGAATCCTTGCTGCCGCTCCACATAATCACGTCTGCAGAGCTTGTCTTGGTTCTCAGATTTCTCTCATACGCATCGTTGCCATGGGTTGCTTTCTTCAAAAAGCCCATTCCCGCGCCAAGCATTCCGCCAATGTCGCCACGAGCATAGCTTGAAACAATACCCAGTAAGCCTTGGCCAGCTTCTTTGGCCAAATTGGGCTCCTTGAGCACTCCTGAAGTGCTGTAGATGTATGGAAGATCCAGGGCTGATCCAGAGTGGCACGAGTCGAAAATCGCAGTCAAGCGAACACCGGCTTGCAATGGTGCGACCCTGCGTATAACATGAGACCAATTGCCACTTCAGGAAAGCTTTAATGAATTGGATGACTCACATGATCCGATGCATTTCATCGTCGACAATATGTCCAGCGTTTCTGAAATCCACGGGATAGATAACCTCATCGTATCCATCGTCTTCGTCTCCGTCCAGGTCAGGAGTCTGACCGCCGTGACCTGTAAAAGTTTGAGCATTGCTTCTCAATCGCCAAATCGACAATATTGCACATACCTGAATAGTGAAAAAACAACGAGTCATTGGGTTGCGCATCTTTTACCAGCCAATGCATAGCACGTAGAATGTTTGCTTTGGTCGGCTGGCTCATGGGATTCTGCTGGTCGTCCGTTAAAATGACCATGTCTTCCCTCTTGTAGCCAAAATGCTGGTTTAAATAGGTTGACATGTTCTTGACATCGTTGATGCATCCCCTGAGCTGTCCTCGCTGGCTAAAATAGTTGATGCCAATAAGCAGGGCTTTCCGTCGTCCAGTACAATTCGAGTATTGGAAGGTGTATCCACCTGGAGCTCCCGCTCCAAAGTGTTGGGCCTGTTGAGGTGGCGGAGGAGGCGCACTGTGGTTACCGTGCATGTAGGCGCTGTTCTGGTAAGTCGGTGCTGCATTGACAATCAGTATTGCTTCTTCGAGCTGCTAGAAGCTTGCTAACCGGGAGTGTGGCCGTGCTGGGGCGCGCCGTTTGGCGGCCCATATCCACCGTATTGTGGTTGTGGTGGAGGTGTCTAGACAATGTAAGTTTGTGTATGTAATGCAAATCGTTGATTCTTCCCTACATTCTGATAGCCTCCATAGTTATTTGGGGGAGGTGGTGATCCGTAGCCATAATTTGGGGGAGGTTGCGGCGAGGGCGCTCCGTAACCGTACCCTTGAGGCCTTTCGAGTGCGGATTAGTATTGAGGAATGAAAGCAGGCTATGACGCA
Organism: Bathelium albidoporum; assembly: GCA_021031095.1. Taxonomy (NCBI): domain Eukaryota; kingdom Fungi; phylum Ascomycota; class Dothideomycetes; order Trypetheliales; family Trypetheliaceae; genus Bathelium; species Bathelium albidoporum. Next base: position 29,120 of record JAGFVP010000230.1, on the reverse strand, counting down.
ACTTACGGTCCGTATTGGGGTTGCTGCGGTGGTGGGTAGCCTTGCTGAGGGTATTGTGAAGGAGGTCCGTAGCCTCCTTGATTGTGGTACTGTTGCCCGGGATAGTAGGACATGCTTGGCGCTCTTTGCGACAATCAGGGTTGGGCAACGGGATCGACTGGTTGGCAAAGTGCTCTTGCAGGTGGTGCAAGACGATGTCTTGCGCGACGATAGTTTGCGCAAGAGATGGACGACGTGTTCGACGGTGTTCGATAGCAGCTTTTGTATCAGAGAGCAATTGAGGCGCGCATTGGGAGATGGAGTCAAATAGGCAAGAGAAGGGCAAGAAGCCGACTACCGACTAGGGCGTTAAAAATGATAACATGGGGAATGGCACAAAGAGGAAAGCCTCTGCTTTTGGCTCCCGGCCGAGTCATGGGAGGGGGTCGGCCTTTACGTAAGCGAGCGCCTATGCCATGATCTGCCACGGTTGTTCGGAGACGTTTCCACTTCTCGCCTCCTACCTACTTCCTCGTTCTGAGCCAGAGCGCTCTAGATGCAAAGCGAACCTTTCGATGTGGTGCTCCTATCCTCGTGGCGGGTCCCCAAGGTGTTACCGAACCACGCATACACTGCCCGCCGTGGGAATGCTACAGATGAAAGGCAGTAAAACGGTGTGCAGACATGCATCAGGAAAGCCACTGCATGGGACGCACAGACTGCTGCCAGTCTCAAGCGGTCGCGTCATGGTCGTGGCGCACACTCAAACTAAGGCTCGGATAGGCCACCTACCCCGAAAATGGACGAAAATTAGCTGTGGCACTCCAAAAACATGCACCAAGCTTTCATGCCCGGCTGCACGCCTTTGCTAGTCGGTGACTAGCGAGGTTACTCTACAGGACCAAGCCACTGGTCATGTCGTAGAGCCGCTACCCGATCCAGCTCCTCCTGCTGCTGCTCCGCCTCACCTCATCATCCTTAATGTACTGACGCTGCTAGTAAGGATGCATCTTGACGACATCCCCTCATCAGCTCCCCAGAAGATGCAGTTCAACTTCAGCTTTCATGTAGACATGTGATGGTGATGGCCGATGAAGGGAATTGACTCCGCTTTTGCATTGCCCGGTTGCCAGTAAATTGATGCCAATGAGATGACACTGGAAAGCCGTGGCCGTATAGACATCTGGCTTATGATGCAGGTCCCCTGTCGATCTGGTGCTGTAAGGCTGCCCATGACGCGGGGTCGTGCCACGAATCATTCGGCCACAAATGCTTTGATGGTCATCCCTTGGCAAGCAGGCGCAAAGAAGAAACACTCTTCTGCCACAGTTTGGTCAGCCGCAGATGGCTTGCTCATGCATATCGACCCAGACAGAGCGTTTTCAGCTGTATAGACTTTTAACGCTACATGAGACCCACCCCGGCGAAAATAAGCGAATGGCTAAACCTCCACCATAATCCCTGCCTCATCGTAAACATGACGGCTGATCGATGAAATGAAACGCAGCTCCAGAGCTCGAATCAGCATCGTCCAATCTCTCAACATCTTTTCCGCGCAAATCTCTGACCATCCATGGGCCACATCGCTTCACTGCTTGCTGTGCTCATTACTGACATGGCTACGGTCTCTCAGTCCAGTACAGTTCGTACAGAAAGAGCAATTAACACCTGGATGTTTAGCACTGGGTCATGATCCTGGCATTAACGGCTCCACACATACAATCTGTCAGGTCACTCGAATGACTGCCTGAGAAGTATTAGTGCTTTCCAAAACCTGGGTAACAGTTGGACTTTTCTGCTTACAATTTTGACAGTTGGTGAGATTACTGGACAAGCTGCCTGTAGGTACCTGAATCAGACATAATTCCTACGCAACGCGAGAAAGGCGCTGCTCACAGTCTTCACAATTCAGACAATCGGAGCAATTGATGCAGCCTAAATTGTAAGAAGCGATCAGCAATTCGAATGAAAGCTACTGGAGACCGCCAGCTCCGTCCCGGAGAACATGAATCACGGTATTTCGATTGCGATCAGACGTCACCGACAGTATCCTTACCTGAACAGCCGGTGCAGTTTGAACAATTCTTATTAGGCTTCTTGCCATGAGTGTCTGCAATCTTGGTTCTGAAAAGTGTCAGAATCAACCATGAAATAGGTGAGAGACACTAAATGGCTCCAAACTCGACATCAACCGAAGAACGAAGCGACGAAGTAGAGGTATCAGACAAAGATGGAGATCTGTGTTAAAGAAAGAAGAAAAAGGAGTAAAAGACAAAGTCAAAAAGGCCACAGTCCTCCCCTTCCCCTTCCTTCCTATTGAATGTTCTCCACCCAGACACCAGGTATCGCTTTCTCCCGCGTCCAGATGGTACACAGTCTCCTCAATCCTAGGACCGGTGTTCATTAGTGGTAAACTTGGCTCCCTTCAGCCCTGAGCAATTGCTGCATCCAATGCAATCTTCGCAGTCGACACAATTCGAACCTTCATCCCATTAGAATGACCTATTTTGCGCAGAGCGGACTACTTACACATCTTGCAATTGACACAGCGCACGCAGTTGCTGCACATTGTGCAATCTTGGCAGTCTTGACATGACGATGACATGGAGCAACCCGAAGAGTTCCCACAGTTGGAGCTGAATTTATTAGGCTTATAGGCCGCCCGTGAGGTTGACGTTCCTTGACCTGTAGATCCTGTACTATCGGGGGTCCTGACAGCGGCAGACACGGTCTGCTCGTAGGATGGCGGCTCATCCGGAGGGAGATTCTTTTTCCTATGGGGGCGTAAGAGTGAAAGATGGCAATTTTTTCTTCTTCAAGGAGAGAACCAGGGGAAATCGGGAAGCCAACGTAAAGACAATGATACGATGAAAACCACATACTCGGTCATGGCCTCGATCCCTTTACGGATATCTCACTTGTGGAGTGACACAACTTCGATCAAGTAGTACTTGCGGTGAATGTATTTCGCGCGGTTGCCGACGTCAAGAGAGACCTAGATGCGCCCTTCTGCAGCCATGATGATGTTAGCTGGATATCGTCATCATTGTCCGAGCGCTTCCCGTCCCTACCTTATCTTTACCAATCGGACAACACTCTTACCCAAAGCCCTGCCTACCTTATGCTTTAAGAATGGTCAGGCGATTCGTAAGGTGCCTAAGAGGGTCAATGTGCAATTTATATACATCTATCCGCAAATGATTGTAGCCTGGATCGACCGACTCAGCTCGCTGAGTCACGGCCGGAATCCTTTCTAAGCCTCTAAGGCACGAATCTGCTACGAAGCTCCGCTGCTGCTGCGGATGCAATCGATGCGGGGAAATTGACGCCACAGAAGCGGTAGGTGGCAGTGATTCGTCCGGTGCTGTGGCTGAGCCTGATGTAGCGGATCAGATCAATGCTACCTACCTCAGATACCTTATTGTCGCCAAATCATCGGCCCTTCCGAGACATATGTTATGATGTTATGCACCCGTAGTGAAATCTTGAGCTTAACCGCGATGCCGTCGGATTTCAATTGATGATCCCGAGTGATTTCATTGTAAAATGGTCAGCTATCAAGCAACAAATCGCATGCTGAAAGTTGTGCATAAGATCAAATATCTCAGCCCAGACGAAGGCCAATTGATCATCTGGGCGGCCCCTTGTACGCTATGAAAAGCAAAAAGCAGCATGCAATTGCGACGAATGTGGTTCCGCCCATGTACTTGCTTGCCAATTTGAAGCTAACCAAGCCCGCATTGTACCGCTGTTATTTCAGCGCATGGGAAGCACGCTTTACAACATGCAAAGCCAATTCTGCCAACCCGATGCATATAGTCTTACTGTTTCTTTCGGATACCTGCCATTTGGCTTGTAAAGCCCCGAATCAGTCCCAGTCCCAGTCCCTGTCGCGGTCTGGGTCCTCTTTGATCTCGCGCAACAGCTTGATCTGATCTTCCCTCCTACCCATAAAAGAGAAATACCAAGTTGGTTCCCGATGCTTCACTCGGCATTTCTTACCCCAGGTGCGGAACTCATGGTGACGCCAATAGTCGCTGTGCCGATCCCCGGTCTTAGACTTAGAAGCATCCATGCAGTCCAAGCACAGTCCATCAAAATAACTGTGAGCTTTTTTGGTCGATTCCTGCACTAGCTTCTTGTAATCTTGCTGGCATGACCGGCAACTGTTACTAGGTGGGGTCCACTCGAAGCGGTTGGCCCGGCTGCTCATATCGTCAATACTGGTTGCTTTGAAGTGGGCTTCAAATGGAAGAACTTCAAGGTCGTGCATCTTTTTGAAGTACGCGAAAAAGACTTTCTCTTTGCAGGAGCAGGTCTGTAGAAGACGGGCTTGGCAGGCGCCAAACAGCCCATCGTGAAGGATGGTACGAACGCGTCCCTTGGCTGCGTTGATTTGCTCTGAATATGCGTTAGTAAAGCGGCTCTCACTGACTGGTTCAATACACAGTATTGCAGGATTAAGCATACGAATGACACGGCTAGGTAAATGAAGGTTCGCTTTATAAACCGGAGTAGACTCAGTGATGTGACCTCTGACAGCGTAGGCAAGGAATTCGGTTATATCGTTGAAGGCTTTGGCATGATTGAATGCATAGGCAGGATAGAGTACTTGTCTCGTCAGTACAAAGTCCCAGGAGCACTCCAGCTCCATCAAGTTCTCTTTTGCACTATGGTACCATCGATCGAACCAGGGGCCAAGCGGACTGAGATCAAACCCGAAAAACTCGGCAGTGTAGAGAACAACCCACACCATTTTCACATCGATGCCTTCCATGTTATGATCGTGATTTCCGTGGATTTCGCGTAGAAATGGCTCCATTGCTCGGCAAGTCTGGTCACGAATTTCAACGACTTCCTGCTTGGCCTCTTTGAATCTGGCGTGGGAACTCAGCATTTTCGCAAGAACACGAGAGAATTTCACGTCCGAGACGACTCTGCGTTCCACCTCGAAATCGACAGTGCTTCGGATCGGTTTGTCGGAGCCTTCTTCTAAGTCCTGGTCAGAGCCTTCGAAGTCCTCGTCATACTCAATGACGCGAAGAGTCAGATTGGATTGAGTTGCAAGATTGATCTTTGAGTGATCGCCAAGCGACAGCCTATTTAGACTGAGTGATGCCATGTTGAAGGGTTGTATGCTTTATGTATGAGCGACTTGGAGAGTAAAGTTGGGAGGTGAGACAACGTGGGATTGCCTTATTGAGCAGTGGGACTGAAATTAAGCCACCACATGTGACTATGGCCACGGATTAGAACCACGCTAGATCATCAAGGTGTGACAAAAGAAATGTCACCATACCTTGGCTGATCAGATCGAGGGGACCCTCAATCAAAAGTCCGAGTTTAATTATCCACCAATTTATTAGTTAAAAAATGGAGCGAATAAACTAGCTAGGATTCTGTTGGGGGCTCCGTGGCTTAAATTTAGGCTTATGGTCTGTATGGAGTTTTGGCGCGATATTTCTTTTGATATTCCCCAGTGGACTGAACTCCAATTCTATCTACTATTTACGAAGACTCTTAGAGTGGATTTTGGGCTCAAGATTGAAGACCTGTTCCTCATCTGTTATATCTTTGTAGAGCTCATCCCAACGTGGCTGTAATGCCTCTGGAGTATCCCACGCCAGCTCAGGATCTCTTAACCAGAGGCGAAGCAAATGTCGCCTGGTTCTGGATTAGCAAGAGGACGACGAAGCCTGCACATTGCTCAACTTACTCTCTCCCCGGCTCATCAACAAACCCATCTCTGGCATGGAAAATGCTCAGGTTGTTCACATATTGGATGTCTCCCTTCTGAAAATCGAGCGTCACGCGGTATTTCTCCGCCAGAAAGTGAAGTGCGTCCAAGGCTTCGGCTTGCGCCTCGCTGATCGGAGGGATGTTAGTGCTTCTCGGGACATCAAGGAACCCTGTGAATCCACGACGGGCATACTGGATCACAACCCGCTCTGGATTATCGCCATGCGCGGGTTGGTGAAACAGAAGAGGCCTCACACTGTACGGCTTGCTGGGATTGCCGAAACTATCCTCGTCAGTGTTGTATTTATCAACCTTCTGTGACTACTTGCCCATCAAACACCCAATCATCTGCCAAGACTTTGATCAGGTCTGGTCTTGTTTTGGCAAGCTCGTTGTAGACTCTCCAACTACTCGCCAGCTTGCTCTCTCCACCTCGCGCCGCTGTGTTCAAACAATAAAGAGAAATGATATCGCCAGTATCAGTGTGGAAAACTTGGTGATCGGTAGTGTAAGCCGGGGCACCGATCTGTTCCGCTGCAGATGTCTGGGTAAGGTCTTTGATGTGGTTCATCATGGAGGACTGCTTTGTGCCATCTATGATTTTGCTGTCTTGGCGCCCACGAATACTTCCGATGTAGGAAGATACCCCAGTATAAATGATGACATTTTCTGTACGGGAGTACCGGTCCACGTTCAGTCCGCGGAGGACGAAAAAGCCACGACCAGATTGCAAAGCCTTCGCCTCCCGTCGAAGCGCCGGTCCAAGGTTTGGCAAGGGAAACGTTTCTGGGTTGACACGGCAGATAGCTTTATGTAGATCTGGTTGTTTCGGTTAGTCCTCAATTAGATACATCAAAATTGGCAATTCAGGAGCGCGAATCTCGTTCAGATTCTCACTTGCTTTTGAAATGTTCTAGTGCGTTGTGAATTTCCTCCAGCTGCGCCTGGCTTAGAGAAAAAGTCCAATCTCTCTCATCTTTGAAATCATCCTTTTCCCATACCAGACCCCCAGTCATTTGTGCTGGAAATCCGGCAGGAAGAGAAGGAGCCGGCGGACGTTGCGGCCTGAGGCGCTCGATTCGCAATTGGTACTTCTCAAAGTCGGGTTGATAAGCTATGTCGGGTTGTCTTTGGGTGAGAGCCATGACAAGCTAATTAGGTAATCAAAGTCAAGTGGACTGCACGTGGTCGATGCGGCGTACCTGAGCTAGCCGTCAAAGTGCTCGGGCAACCGGTGTGATCAGCATACCTAAACCAAGCCGACTGCGATTCTTATACCTACCTCGCTAAACGGCCGCCGCACCTACCTTTTACACATGGTGAGATGCGGGGTTAATGTGACGAAGCCTGACCGGTTCTCGCTCCGGTGTGAGGCGGAGGCTTCCGGTTCACCATTCACGCATGAACCCAAATAGCATCGAAACGGAGGCTTCCGGTATCTTCCCTCTTGGAAATCCGTGAGAGGTTAGAAGATGGCAGTCACTTGAAGGCGAAGTTGAGGGTCATGTTGCAAAACGCTAGACACAGACGTCTATTCTAGAAAACGAAGGAAAGGCTGAAGTTTTTGAATAGATATAAAGTAGTTGGACGGAGATGATTTCGTTTGGTCCTCTTTTATTTAATCTATATCAACCATCGATATCTCGGCCGATTTTACAAACATCGGTTCCCAATTCCATTTCGCTTATTAGAAAACAGGCAACAAGAAACAAGCTAGGATGTACAATCAGATGGAAGTTTTGCCATCGTACCTTCTGTCACAACGGCCGTATGCCCCTAAGCGGGTTTGAGGCAAGGTAGAGAGCGCACTGCGGGCTCCAACCTGCTCTTCGGACATTGGTATAACATCAAAATCTCCAAATAACGCGGCAGCCGCTGGCACAGATAGATCTGAAGAGTCAAAGAGTCCCATACTACAGTCCATTAGACTCATGTCCGAGGGCTGATTGAGTTTTGTAGCACACGAGCCAATCGTACAGCTATTGATCGATGAGTCGGACATTGTCGAGTCGTGGCCTTGTACTGATACAACTGGATCCCCCCCATAAGCTGAGGTCTCAGGCCCGTGATGACAAAGACAATGGCATCCGTCCAAATGGTTAAGGTCCATGGTTTGGGTCGGGCTATATACCCAGTGGCTGCTGTCATTGTGTTTTGCGGAGCTTGTATATGGAGTTGTCTGACCAAGACCGTCACCATAGGACGAAGAAGCAATGTTCATCAACTTCTCTGGCAATTGCTGATTGAGGCTTCTTGTTGGATTTTGACCTCTAGTCGTCAGGATACAGTTGAAGAGCCTGTTCTCCATTTGCAGTATACGTAAATGAACTCGAGTCTCAGACTCCTTGATCGTTCGAACCAAATCGGAGAGGCAGCACTCTATGGATCCCAGACGGCTTTCTACATCTTCTTGTGCTTCTGTCCTAGTTTTTCCCCCTTTAGCTCAATAGCAGTACCCAATCATTTTGCCCAGCTGTACCTTGTTTGCACAATTTTCGGTTCCTTGTCCGAAAATGTGCATTGAGTTCGATCTCGCTTGCAGTTCTTGCAATTTGGCCGTTCTCGATCGCAACGAATCTTTTTGCTGCGGCATCGATCACACGCCGGGTCATGCGTTGTGAAACTGGTTTCCCTACTCTGAGACAGGGTAAGATTAGTATGCACTACAGTATACAGAGAATGTACATATGTAACAAAACAAATATGAATAACAGACCATTCTGGTAGAGTTGCTTGGATTAAGTCTGATTGCACACTGGAGCGGGTTCTCTGGAGTTTCAGACTCAACCACTTGGTGCCACCCCAGACGAAAGCCGGGGGCAAGTCTGGAGAAACCCTGTGATGCCAAGATTTAAAAACAAAGAAGACCTTCTGAAGCTCGTTGATGGCTTTAATTTAGTTGACTCATGGCTTTCTCCGTTGCTGACCGTTTCCCTAACACAGCATGACGATCATGTGGTGATTGTTTATTGGATTTCACCGCTGGTGCTTCTTCGAGCAGCTGTCAGACCTACTGCAGCTTAGAGGCACTGTGACGCCTAGTATGGTGCATGGTATGATGCATGGCATGAAGCCTGGCACGCCTGGTATGGAATCCGGGGAGATGCTACGTACCCGCATAGGCCGCATGAATGGCCCATGCTGACGCATAAATAGGCCTTTTGTGTCCGGTATTCAGGTACCTTAGCGTGTTCCTATCTAGGGTTTCTGACCTACCTTACTTCGAGCAGTTCCTCTTTTATATGCCGGACGAATTCGGCTCGGGGCGAAACAGGCTTGAGCAGAACAGAATTCTAAAATGTGGAGCGAGCAGGGTTTTTTGTTCAACGATCCCTGGGGATCATGGAAACTCTGAACAATGTTTTGCCATAGAATAGACAACAGGACGGAGAGTGTCACGACATACCGTCCATACGCCGCATGGAACCCTTACAATCATATGATCTGGAATGACGCAGGACTGCCCCTGAATTGCGACATCTGTCTTACAGCCGAGAGAGGTGGGGATGAGAGAGGGGGAGCTTGGAATTGGGGGCCCGAGGATTGTGAGAACCTGCCAAATGGTAAACAGTTTGTGCCTCACCAAAACCCTGACTCGCTCACCAAAAGTCGACACGGTTCGAATAAAGTCCCGTTAGACTCCTAAAAAAAGAAGCTTCTGTGAGACGATGTTCTATTGAGACGGCATCTATCTACTGTCCTTAAGCTTTTTGCTGGCACACTCTTCGCAGCCAAGGCAGCGATGATATTTTTCTGCAGCTTTTCCGACACGCTGTGTAAGGCCACCATCTAACGGATCTTGATTTCAGGAGCATTTACAGCACTTGAATATGGACTTCGTTGTCTTAAGAATAAGCCAAACCTCCACAACACGCCAACTGCTGGTATCCCGATACCTAAGGCAATAAGTCCCAATATCGTACAGGCCCAGCCATATCCGAGGCTTTGATACCTACATTTTGTCAGCTTTGATCTCAGCTCCAGATTGAAAGACTCACATCCTGGGGGCAAACAACGGGAAAGTAAACCCTGCTACGCATCTCAGTATTGATATCGCTGCTATAGCACTAGCTGAGTATTGTCCGTAGGTGTCAACAATGTACGCGTTCACTGAACTCGTGCATACCACGGCACCTGCCACGAATAGACCACAGCCAATATTTGGCATGATCCAGTGGACCACGGCCTGGGCGCTCCAGCCATACCAAAACAATCCGATTCCGAGCAAGAGAGTCCCAGGTGCCATGACAGGAATCCTAAATTCCGGCTTCCCTTTTCCGTCATTCCTTCTTGTCATTGCACGATATATACGGTCGATGGTCAGTGTATATATCGCCGTGGCAATGCCAGAACTGATGGCGATGGAAATGTAGTTTAGCCCAGCGATCTGGACACTTTCGTGGTATTGGTCCGTCCAAAGGCTGACAAAGTCGGCATAGAAGATATAGGTGTTGCCGTATAGGAAAGCATTATACAGAGCCAAGACCTGAACGATAGGCTGTGTTGCTAGTAGCTTGAAAGGCCTGCTCAAGTTCTGCGAGAGAATCCGAGCGCCAACATTGTCGAGATGGTCAAATTTCGTATAATATCTAGTGTCTCCTGTCTCCCTTATTATCTTCCACTTCCTCCTTCTCAAAAGCAAGGGCGGGTACGTCTCTTCGAGCAAGATAAGCCCAAGCAACTGGATGCATGCGCTGAGAATGGATGATGAGAAGAAAGCCCAACGCCAGGTGGTGTATTTGGCAATGAACCCGCCAAGGATGACACCGAACAGCGGAGCGACGACTGAGCACCAGCTGTATATGGCAACACCTTTCCCACGCTCTTTTGGCCGAAACAGATCGCTGAGGGTGCCTCCACCAATCTGAACAACGGTTAGCACAGGACGGACAGACGTGAAGGCACAACTCGCCCCCAAAGTAGCACCTCCAAACAATCCAGAGATGAATCTCAGAATAATAACTGCTTCTTTCGTCCTTGATGCTCCACATGTAGCATTAAAGATGAGATATAATAAATTCCAAGACCGTATAACTCTCACACGTCCGTATGTCTCGGAGAGAGGGCTTGCAACTAATGGTCCGCAGGCGAATCCCAGGAGATATATAGAGATGACCATCTGTTGTACCGCTGGCCGAGCAATATGTAAATCCGAGGCGATTGCAGGTAACGCGGGCGCAACAATGCTCACGGCGAACAGAGATGCAAAGACAAATGAGGACATCCCAAGGGTAGCTTTCACCTTTCTTCCCATAGCCCAGTTCTTTGGATTTTCTGGATCCGTAACTTCATCCTGCCAGGTCACCTGGAAGGTTCAGTGCTTTGGTTCGCAGAGAGCGTAACAGAGCCAATCCGCTTACCAGGTGTTCATCTCTGATCGATGTTTGAGCTTCTTTGCCATCTTTGTAACCCTTTTCAACGTCCTCATTTCCGTTTACACCGGCGCCAGAGACGGCTGATGAAACAACAGCTGTTGCATTTGGATCATACCTTTCCTTGGTAGGATTGCTCCCGCTTGTCAACTCACTGCTGCTCACAGTGAATTCGATCTCACTCGCAGCCCTACGAGTTTCACCGGTCGTTCGACTCTGGCGAGGAACAACTTCGACCTGAAGTTCTTTACTTCTGTCCATTGTGATGAGTTCGTTGGCGATGGTTCAGCACCAACACTAATAGAATTGGGATTAAAACTTCTGTGATGAGCTGAAAATGATAAGTGAATATTTTTCCCGCAATGACATTCTGCAGGGTCTTGCATTGTCAAGTTCTGGCCGATGGATCGCGCATTTTCTTACAGCTTAGGGTGCTGAACATCAACCCTTTTTGAGTATAACCTATAGGAGGATCATCAACATAGATCAGCGGCTTAGAAACCACCTCTTCAGCTTCGTTCCTTCGGGATTGCCCTTGCTTAATGAAAAGTGGGCATTTTTGCCTGTTCTGGTTCTGACATTCAAGATCGTCGATGTCGTTCATCAGTCACAAGTTTGCGGTGTGCAGCGATGAAGCGCAGGCAAATGTATCCCTGCGAAGTTTTCCCCAAGCTTGCGGAAGCCTCCGAAGAATCCTTCCGGCTTTCTCCCCAAAAAGCGATGTCAGAAATTTCAGATTCCGGTAAAGAGCAACCATGCCTCTGGCTCACGCAATCTCGCTTCGGTCTGATTGGCCCAGAACTTCGGAGCAGTCTGCTCCAAGCAGCGAGATCCGCGTCAGGCTTGACAACGGAATCACCACCCGATCGTTCGGGTAACAACAACATCGTGCTGATATCAAAAATCGAAAGGAGCCCTATGTAGCTATAGAATAGTAGACAGAACATGTTCACTTAAAAATATTTTGTCATCACGCGAATACGACTTGAAAAGACACTCACGAACACGGAACAAAACACAAACAAGAGATCATGTACTTGTCTTTGGTCTCAGAAGAAAGCAGTACGGCCAATGGCTACAAGACCAATAGTTACAAGATCAACGGCCTCGAGAAGAATGGCTTCGAGACCAATGGCTTCGAAGTTCCAAGCAAACCGAATGCCTGGACGGAGGTCGGACAAGCAGCCTACGACTTTCGATCGGACTATGTGACATCGCCATCGGCTGCCATGCTTGAAAGCATCGTCAAGACCACCTTGCTTGATGATGTGATGATGGAGGACCCGACGACAAACTCATTCCAGTCATTCATGGCAGAATTGACAGGCAAAGAAGCCGCTCTATTAGTATCGTCAGGGACCATGGGAAATCAGATCGCTCTGCGGTCCGCCCTGCAAGTCCCACCGTATTCCATTCTCTGTGATGCTCGAGGGCATATCTTGCATATGGAAGCTGGCGGGGCAGCGACCTTGTGGGGAGCCCTCATTGAAGGAGTCATGCCTGAAAACCGGCACCATCTCACTGTGTCCGACATTAAGAAAGCGGCCATCCTCCGAGAAGGTGTTTACGATTGTCCCACACGAATCATCAGTTTAGAAAACACTCTGTCTGGCACCATCATGCCTCTCAGCGAGGTTCGGGCCATCTCGGCCTGGGCGCGCCAGCAGAATCCGCCCCTTCATATGCACTTGGACGGTGCACGTCTCTGGGAAGCTGCCTCAGCTGGTGCTGGCACACTCCAAGAATTCGCAGAGTGCTTTGACAGCGTGTCGCTTTGCTTTACGAAGGGTCTAGGGGCCCCAATTGGATCGATCATTGTGGGGAGTGCCGGCTTTATCAAGCGGGCGAGGGCAGTGAGGAAGCTGCTCGGAGGCGGGATGCGACAAACTGGTGTTATCGCTGCACCTGCGAGGATTGCTGTAGAACAAGTTTATCTCGGGAAGAAGTTGAAACAGGTACAAGACCGAGCTAAGCTCATCGCCGACACGTGGGTTTCTCTTGGCGGGAAGCTAAGAAACCCCACCGAAACCAATATGATCTGGCTAGACTTGGAAGCCGCCGGCATTGACAAGCCTTATTTTGCAAAAGTGGCAAAAGAATATGGTCTGAAGACGATGCAGGGCCGCCTGGAAGATCGATTAGTAGTACATTACCAGATCTGTCAGGATGCAGTCGATATCCTTATCAGCGTGTTTCGGTTCGTCTTGAAGAAATAAAGATAATTTGGGATCGATCATTGAATTATAGCAATTTACGATTACCCCTGTACATGGTTCACGAGGTCATGTTTGCGCATGTACAGAGTTGATTCATTTTGTGGAAACACGCGTTTTGTTTGTCTTGACAATTTTTCGAGTCCAAGACCTTGTATCTGTTGATAGGAGAGGCAGTAATACTGTCCCCTTCGTGCAGGAATTAGGCACAGCAAAGCATTCGCTATCACTGTGCCCATTTTGGGCTAACAGAATAAACAGAGTTACGGTGCATCAAGGGACGTGGAAAGAAACGTGGTATTAAAATTTCACCCAAGCAAAAATTCTATGTTTGACGTGGAGGCCACCGTCAAAAATATGGATATTGATTCGACCAATTTATTTTGATAGAGATTTACTCGCATTCAAATTGAGAGTTTTGGTTGAGCGTGTCCGGAGTCTGGTATGCAAAGTTTTTCCCAGAGACTTTGAACATGTGCAATCAATGTGCTTTCCATACCGCACTAACGTATCGTATGCATGAGCACTTCGATTCCAGGGACCGAGGAATGGTCAGGATTTCTTGCAAGTTCCCTGGTTACTCATGTTGGTCTGAATTGATCTCATATTGGGGCTATCTGCTTTCATCAGGCGGAATATAGCTGCTTACAGGAGCTTTCCGAGACGCTTCCGCAACAGAGCAAGATATTCTCGGAAGCCTCCGGTGTGACGCAAAGTAACGGGATTAACATGACAGAAGCAGGAGCACGTCTGAGAAAAATGATTATGTCCTTGGCACTTCCTTCTCTAGTTTTTTGAGTGGTGAGATTCTGCGTCTTCGTAGCAGGACAGACATTTAGTCGAATCGATTTCCTTTGCCCATTCAGTCTCAGCACCAATATGCCTCACCAACTCGAAAATGGAAACGGCGCTGCACCGCCTGCCAGGTCCGCCATTAGCGAGCTTGTGCAGTTTGTCCGAACACATTCTCCCTTTTACCGATCTCTGTACGAAAGCCTGCCATCGCATGTCTCGAACCTGGAGGATCTTCCTCTTACGAACAACGATGAGTATTGGAGAGCTTCCAATGGGGAAACCAATGACGTCCTCACCACCCCATTTATCGATGGCCTTGTACTGCGTAGCGGCGGCTCGGGCAATATTCCGAAGACAGTGCTCATGAGTCGTCCTGAGTTCCACTTGACATCGCAAATCAACGGCGTGCTCTTAGCCGAAACGAGTGGCCTTCTTCCAGGTGATCGAGTTGCAAACCTCTCAGCGCAGGGTGGGATGTATTCTGGATTCATGACCTTCGGATACACGGTCATGAACTGCCCAACCCCAATCGTGAACTTGCCGATAAGCGGAAGCGAGCCTCTGGAGTCAATCGCGAAAAGCATCAAAGACTTCAAGGCGACCGTCATAATCAGTAACGTATGCATCTCGACTCGACTAGCAGAGCATCTGAAGAGCAACAACACATTGCTGCCGGATGTGCGCATGCTTCTTTTCACAGGTGAAGCCTTTTACAAAGACTTGCGAGGTCTGCATCATGCTGCATTTCCAAATCTCAGGATTCGACCGCTGTCATATGGGAGTGTTGAGTTGAAGATCATTGCGTTTCCCACAAATCGCCCGGACGATGAGGAGGCTGATATCGACCCCGTGTATAAAGTAAATTCCAGCTCGGTGATCATGGAAATTATTGACAGCGATGGGGTGGTGATCAAAGAGAACGGAAAACGTGGATTTGTCTATGGGACCAATCTCATCATGAAGTTACAACCGAAGCTAAGGTATCCTGTTGGTGATTCTGCAGAGTGGGTCGATTATGATGCTAAATTATTCCGGTTCCGTGGACGTGAAACTGTGGGTCTCAAAATTGGCAATGCTCATTTGCCTTGCCAGTCCATTCGGAACATCGTTTCTGGTGCACTGAAACCGGGTAGTATGGTGCAGTTCCAAACTGTGGTGCGCCGCTCGGAGAGACAAAATGTAATCACGATCCGAATAGCAGCTGAAGAGCCAAAATCCTCAAGTGATATCAGGGCTACAATTGAAGAAGGATTTATGGAAGCATCTCCCGCTTGGCGCAAGAGGCGAAATGAGGGTTTCATTTCTTCAATTGGGTTGCAATGGGTTGAAGTGAAGGATCTGTCGAGGATAGAGTCGTCTGGAAAACTTAGAGAAATCGTCGAAGAGAGATATTAAAATTCCTGATCAGCTTGCAGCATGAGTGGCTGAAATTATTCAGTTTTCGCACTCTTCCACCAAAGCTTTGCGTGAATTCCAGAACCTATGCAACCATTTGTTCTTTGCAGAAGCCAGCAACGAGTCATTAAGGTTTGTCTTTTGAAGCCGACGTTTGGAGAAGCGAGTGTTTAAAGCTCTTTCTGAGCGCTCTTTGCAACAGCGCTGATAGTTCACGACGCTGGCTCAGCTGCAATTGACAGCTCTTGCAGGCGATGATCGGTGGGCCACCACTTTTTTGCATACGAAGTAAGAAGACGAGCATCATCAAGCTTTTCTCCTGCCAAGAGACTCTGAATTACGTCAAATACAGCTTCACCGTCGCTGGAAACACCCTTCAGGCGCTCCAAAAATTGCCGTATAGTCGCAAAAAGGGCCCGCTGCACACCCGCATCCAACTTTTGATCTCGTGTAAGTGGGCAGAAGAGAAGAAGAGCGTGTTTACTTAGGTCTACGCGCAAATCCGGGTAATCATCGGATGACTGTTTAAGACTGCGCAGTGATTGGGCGAGAGCTGGCGGAAATTCTGCTGACGCAGGGTCGATACCGATTAGTGGTTCTCTGAACTGGCAGATTGCGCAAGCGAGTGACTTTGGACGAGTGGTTTGGAGCATGTGCATTACATGGAGGAGAATGTTTCGAAGTGGAGGCGTCTGATAGAATTCAGAAAACATATCGAAAAACTGTCCTCCCATTTCAGGATCGTTATCAAATTCCTTCATAGCTGCATCAAATGCCGCGATGGGTATGGCGCCAGTGAGGGCTGGAGATGACGCCAGTTTCTGGAGCGCTGTGCTGTCGACCGATTCCTCGTTCGCAAGGACTGGGTTAACGTCTTCTGCCGTTATAACAGGCAGGGCAATTTGATCGGCATCCGGCTCATCCAGATCAGTCTCGAGAGTTTCGGGCACATTTGACTCATCCAATCCCAGTACTTGCTGACGTGCTGCCACTTTTGCGACGTAAATCATCTCCAATTTCGCGTATTCTAACCATAGCTTTTTTGACCGTTTGCAAAACCGTAAACCCCTTTGCATGTAGGTTCTTGCCATGGTCATGTCCGCCTGCGTATCCATGGCGTAGTGTGCAGCGTGTATCCAGAGCTCGGATTTCGTAGGATGCAGTCTTAGCACCGTGGAGAATATTTGGCCCAGCTTTTTGTATGATTTTTCTTTCTTGGCGAAATCGATGTACTGCATCCACAAAGCGAGATCTCCTTGAAACTTACGCGTACCACGGTCCAGGACGAAGAATATACGACGTGGGCCAGTGTAGTTTTTAGACTTGATTCTCATTCGCTTCACTCGCTTGCGCCGAAGGGTTTCAAGGTTCATTTCAAATTGTGCATAGCGCGCATAATCTGAAGGCTTGGAGCCTCTAGCATTGAGAATATGTTCGAAATCGGAACGTTTCTTTGTAATGGACGAAATTTCCTCCTAGCACGGTACAGTCAGTTACGAACAATAAAGATTTTTGGGGCCACGGGCGTAGACTTTTGTAAATATCTTCTTTCTCTCCAAATCTTGTAATTCTGGAACCGACTGTTCCAAGTAAAAGCGGGCTTTGTCGCTCGCACCAGCCATCTTGCGACTGAAACTCTTGTACAAAATCCAAAGTGGCTGCACGACATTGAGGAACGGGGCCGCGAATGGAAGCAAAGAGACGTCACGTGGTATGGCCTTTCGCGGCAACTTCATGCGCGTCCATCCAACATGGCGTGCATGGCAATAGGCATTCTTTGTTCCAAACCTACTCCCGCGTTATCTGACGATTCCTGTAAATCCTGAGCGCGGGTTTTCACGTACCTCGCTTTCACCTAAGGACTCCTCTTGTGTCGTATAGCTGCGCGTCCAAGTGCCGGTATCGTGCTTGATGGCGCGGTCTTGGCGAAAGCTGTTCTTATCTCCTTCTGAATGAATAAGGGAATGGCGGTTTGCAGGTTTTGGTTAGAGGGCAGATGCAAGTTTGGGGGTGTGTTACGAAGAACTCTGCCTTGTTTGAGATGAACTTGTTACTGACTCCAATTCAAGATTCGTGCAAGTTCGAGCACCCAGCTTCACGCAACCAGGGCTTTTCCAGCATCAACAACACTCGATCTAATAATCGGTTCGCACCTTTACAGGGTGGAGGCAACTCTGGTGGAAATACGTTTGGTAGCGGTCGCGCAAGAGGTAAGATCCCAAACCCAATCTCTACAGAACAATTTACAGTCATCACCTAAATCTGAGAACGCTATCATTGTTGCAAGATCTCGCTTATCATCGCATGCCTGACCATTAGAAAGCCTGAATGCATGCACCAAATGTCCACTATCAGTAGCTTACTAAATCTGTGGAGCAGGGCGTGATCGCGAACCTAGGTGAGTGCTCTTAGGCCTCCAGGAACTGCAAGAGATTGCACTACTAACGTCGCTCACGTCCAAGCTACAACCTCAACCAAGACATCATCTTCGATGATTTGAGACATGATCGACCTATCTACCCATTCTCGGCTTACGGCCCAGGTAGGGATGCCCCTCGGCAGCTTTTTGGAGGCTATCCAATCGAGCAAAGCCCAGAAGAGCTCCGAGTGCATCACTATCTTGGCGTGGCTGCTGGTCAGGAGCAGCGCGTTGTCCGTAGACCATGTCACATTTTGTTAAATTTAGCTAACTAAACGCAGAGGCAAGAGGAAGACAGCTTGCGCAATCAGGTGGACCAACAAGTTTCCTTCGCCTTGAATGATACCGCCGGAGCGGTTCGGTATATTCTAGATGGCGCCAATGAACACCCGAATAGAATTGATGCCTCTCTGGGGGGCGCTAAAGCCAATCCTAATGCCGCCTCACAATCAAATCTAAATGCATTTGGCACGACCCAGAAAACCAATTCAGCGTTTGGCCAACCTTCCGCCCTAGGCGCGAATGCTCTACCATCAAGCTTCGGGGCTCCTAGCTTTGGCCAGACCTCTGCACCAGGCCAACGACCAAGCCCATTCTCACAACCCTCACAACCAGCTTCATTCTCACAATCGAGGCCAGCATTTGGACAGCAGCCGGCTTTGGGACAAGGTTCCTCATTCGGTCAGCCGTCCGCGTTGGGACAAAATTCGACTTTCGGGAGACCATCTCATTCAGATGGGCAAGCGTCAGCCTTTGGTCAGCCGTCAGCCTTGGGGCGGCAAACGTCATTTGGTCGACCCACCTTTGGTGAAGCCTCATTCGGACGACCCTCGGGGTTACAACAAACATCAGCATTTGCCCGGCCACCAACATCTCAGAATACCGTCTCTCCGTTCGCACAAGCTGGCCAGTCCAGTCAGCAACAGTCCCCTTTTGCGCAAGTGGGAAGCGGCTTCAGTCGAGATTTTGGCCAAACTCCATCTTTCACGGCTCGCAATCCGTTTCAATCTAATACTGGGGCCTCAGAACAGACCGTTCCCGCCCCAGAAACTACCATGGACGATGATCAGATGCAGGATGAAAGCTTATCCCAGCCAGCTGCCAATCGTTCCTTCGGTCGACCAGGTTTTCCTCCCCAGCTATCCAACGGGTTGAAGAGTGATCAAACCAATGGCACACGCACTGCTGCCCGATCCAAATTTCAAGACCCTCGGAATTACAGCACGAGAGACGGGGCTGGGAGATTAAGAACCTGGAAGGGGAGGCCCGTGGAATACGTAGGACCAGAGCCATTCTATAGACGCACTGATGATAGATCGTTGGAGCGGATCTGGTTTCCCAATGGTCCATCGCAAGATACCAATCAAACGCAAGCCCCATGGGAAGCTTATGACCGTAAGCAAAACGATTTAATGGATCAATATCATTACTTGGCACAACACGATGCCTTCAAGGATGACGTAATGCCTTTAGAGCCGCCATTGTTAGAATGGAGACGATATGATGTGTGAGAAGAAAAGCAGCTTCGAGGAGGTAAACGCTGGTCCCTGGCGAAAGTAATGGTGCGGGAATCGTGTTGGAATCAGCTATCCGCCTCGATTTCGAGGCTGACCGATGTAGGATTAGACGAACAGGATATCTTTATTCAATCTTCCAATTATCGTTTGGAAAGACTTGACTTAGTAGGAGCAACAGGCAAAAGCGTTCCGGACATTGAATTGGCATCATATATCTTCAAATATTAAACACCTATCGTCATTGCCGGCCGATGCAGTTGATCAGAGTTGTTACGGAAGTAACAGATGGAGTTTCGGAAGCAGCCTCAGGAGTTTCTGAAGCAGCGCTGAACAGTAGCAATCATGTATATAAGCAGCTCGTAGCCCACATCTCGCCAATTCATGCTTTTCTCCCCCACTCAATTGGCCATTACCATATCAAGAGCCGAGCATTTACCTAACATACTCGCCTCCATTGTATGATTCCCGTAGACTTGTGCACAATTTTGGGGGACAAATCATTCAATGCCCATTGCAGATGCCTCGGCCCGGAAAGGCTGCGAGCAATCGGCCGAGCTCATCACTTATGTCTCTCTATCCGTTGCAAACATACTGCGTCACAATGCACAAATGAAAACTCATGTTTGACCACCCCATCGATTAGCGAGTAACTTACCTAGTTTGCTAGAAAGTACATGCCCAGTATGATATCATAAAAGAAGAGAGGCTCCACCCTATGCTAATATACCAAAGGAGAAAAGAGAGGATGCTGATCGAGCCTCAAAGGGTGCTTCAGCAAGTCCACGATCACTTTCGTGGTCGCCAGGATGCCGGATTCGGCTCGGCCCAATACTGCCTCCCCTCGCGAATGGTCCTTGGACCGATTGCCGTGTGTGCATGGCTCGGTCCCGGCGGGCGCTGGGCTTCATTCCAGCCCGCCGAGCGTGGAACAGCCCTCGCCACTGGCGGCGGGCGGGATGGGAAGGCGAGAGGCGGCGGCATCGCAAGTTCATCACCTGGTCGTCCTCCAGCCACCGTGCGCGAGCGGCCGTACTGCCTCTCAGTGGCTCGATTGGGAAGGTCTTGTGGCCGCTGGCTCTTCGGGCTGAGGGGCGGCGAGTCGTCCGTGGGCTTCTTGGAGTGCTGGCTCCAATGGACGCGCGACGTAGCAGTGAATGGACCTGTGATGGGTAGCTGTCCGAATCTGTGTGCGAGCTTGATGGGGAGGAATGTACGTCCGACGGGACTGTAGGGGGGAGATCGGGGCGGATACTGACCTTGGCGTCTACGAGACACTGCATCGGCGGACTTACCTTGCCAGCTACGAGGTAGTGCTTCATCGAGTATCTCGATCAACTTGCCGGGACGGCGTCTGGGTTGAGTCATGATGCGTGGTAGGTCTTGAGATTTTCTAGAGCTACCTAGGTCAGTAATTCAAGGACAAGAACAATTTTCCAACCCAGTTGGAAAATGTAGAGCCTAGAATAATGTCCGCGGGATTAGGAGAGGCAATTGGTCATCACTCACGCATATCATTCGTACTTAATCGTACATCTCCCGTTGTTTAGAACCTGTGAGTTTGGAAGACAGTTGTGCTTTAACCGAGAAGAAATGGAATGAGGGTAGGAGAAAGAAGTAGGTCGTTTGTTACGACAATGCATTGTTGATGGAGACTGATATATCAAAGATTTTACGATCAGATAAAGAATCCATTGACGAAATATAACGATCCAGCGCCTGAGCTTTTCGGGCTACCGCATCCTGGTGGTAATGGAGGACGTCCAAATACGCCAAGGATGGTTTTACATGTTGGGTCAAGTTGGTGGACAAGCCACCCATAGAACTAAGCCATTGTCAATGGACCATCAGGGGATGTCAGAAATGTCGTGGCAAAACTCTACATGATCTATAACCCAAATTCAAGTCACAGAGTCCCCCTTTAAAATCCTAGCTTGTTTATCAGCAGATTTTTGGAATTGAAAGTTTGATAGAAAATATAATTTCCAACTTTTATTGGAGGGTCCCTTTCATTTGTATCAGCTAAGGGGTCTCAGAAGAAATGTCATGCTAAAACTCTGCATAACTTATGAATCTAAATTTCAGTCGCGGAATTTCCCCCTTGAAATCTTGGCCTTTTGGTCCCGTGATTGATCAGCCAAGGGATGCCAACATTTCTTTTGTCATCCTCTGATGGGACCTCCAGGTGCGATTACCCGTGTGCTTTTGTCTTCTTGGAAGAGACCTAAAGTGTGAGTAATTGGGAAGTAATATGGTACGCAGATCGACTCCCGCGTTGGACCGCAAACACGGGAAACGATTTGAATCGATCAACCTTAGGAAGCTCTCAGCTTTGCGGGATCACTGCTGCAAGAATTCCTAAATATATTCTGCTATCCAATTTTATTTCTCTTCTGGAAAGCTCGAGAGTCTCCCTGGCTATCGGATGATTGTTTGCCAGCAGTTTCCACACTCCATGGAAATGTTTTCAACTACAGTCCTCGAGCCATTGCAAGGGGCCAATGAAGGCAAAAGAAAGTGGTCACCGCCTCGTTCGAGTATCTAATAGACCTGTGCGAGAAGTTCCTACGTTCTGTTAGAGAAGGCGGTGATTGGCAGATAGAACAACACGATCCTCCGCGCTGATCCTTGCAACAATATTCATCTCCCCGCAGCACAGAGTCTGCGCCGTTTACGTAGCACCGACGGAAAGGCGTGCTCATTCTGTTGGCAAAGCGGGGCTTGAATGTTCCAATCATCGACTTTTCGGATGTAGATCTCTTCTGTCAGAGCCTGCAATGGGGATCTAGACGCCCTAAATCATATGCATTGAAACGTGGGTCACTCTCTCCACTGAGCCCAGAGGGAGCATAGAGTCCGACGCCTTTTGAGTTCAGGCTTGAAACGGCTCAAAAGTCATGAGTAGAGGACAAGATGGACTCCACTCGGTGCTCTCCAATAGCTCATAGTCATCGTTAGGAGCCAGACAAGCTCGTCTCGACTGCGACAATGGGTCGGTATACTCATTTGCTCTTCTCAGCCCTCTTTTTCCAAACCCAGGCTCAGCCGGAGAACGCTTCAACTGTTTTCGTTCCGTATGAATACACATACCTCTTGCCGTCAGGTTACTCGGGCAATCTGAGGTTAACCTTCGTCAATGGCACGAAGACAGGCAATGACACCATTGACTCGCTACTCCAGTCGGCCTCGCAAGCACCCTTTATTGCCTATGACCAGGAATTTTCAGACATCCTAGGCCCCAATCCTACCGTGCAGCTGATCGAACAACGGCCCAGTGATGACTTCGCCTACGAGGCTGGAGTCTGGGTACCTGAACGGAATGAAGTCTGGTTTACATCTGCTTGGTCCCATATCATATATTCCTTCAATTTTGATACCCACTTCATTGTTCCGTTGAATACGTCCGAGCATGTAATTGACCCAAACGGAGGCTACTACTTTGAAGGAAAGGTGTATTTTGCGACCTACCGTAACAATGCCTCTTATTCTGGAGGCATTGTCTCTGTGGATGTCAACACTTTGCAGGTGCAACCCGTGGTGAACTCTTACTTTGGCCTCCGCTTCAATGGAATCGACGATATTGCCTGGGCCACGCAAGGCAACAATCGATACATGTTCTTCACCGACCTTGATTTCGCGGGCCTTCACTACGCCAACCTTCCAGCAACCCAACTGCCTGCAAACGTGTGGAGATGGGATGCCACGGCTCAGGTGCTCCTGCCTGTCATCGGGCGTGGAGAGATTAATCCAAATGGTGTCAGAGTCAGCCCCGATCAGCGTACGTTGTATGTTACCGATAACGATGCTACCAATGTCGTTGGCGCCGCATCTGCTTCGTGGCTTGGGCCATACATCTATGCGTGGGACCTCAATGAGCACATGTTCCCCGTGAACAAGCGCCTCTTCGCAATGGCGCGACAAGGTATTGCCGATGGTATTCACGTGGACGACGCGGGGCGGGTCTGGACGGGTGAATACGAAGGCGTAGTGGTTAGAAGTCCACAAGGTAAGGTGCTCGGTATATTTAACAGTCGGTATTTTCAGGAAGACAAAGGTGTTGATGGCCTGCCTATGGCCAATTTTGCTCTTGCGGGGGATACCCTGGTGTTTCTTTCGACGACAAGGCTATGGACCATCAAATTAGATCAGACGGTTGTAAGTAGAAATAGCACCGTGGTGAATTGATAATTTAAGAATTTGCAACTTTTTTACCGAAGTTATCTTCAGTCCGAAAACGGTCGTAGATTTCGGAACAATTGTTTATCAAAACAATATCATAAGATAAGAGTACTGAGATTTTGTTGGGGCCCGCCCCGTTCAAAGCACTAGAATACTTGAAGACACTTTCTGACCTCGATCATTCATGCACTTTCATTAGGATGATGCCAACCCTCTGGACGCTTGAACTGGCGAAAGTGCGGGTGCAATTTTTTTAGGTGCGGCTTTTGTGGATTTAGGGCGTGAAAGTCAGCCAGGAACGTCACGCACTCCGCAACGTTGTCATATGGTTCCCAAGTCGTGTATTCTGGTGCGTCCGAACCGGCCCACTTCACGCGATACCACAATACGTTGTCCGAGTCCCGGCGTGAGTTAACAATCCGCTCGATTTGCCATGTCTTGTGCCAGACGCCGAATCCGCTTTTCTTCCAGACCAGACCGGGTTCATGGCTGCTTTGAGGCGGTCGGTCAGTATCCTCGTTCTCAGCTTTAGTATTCACATTTTTAGGTGTACTTACGGGGTGAACCTCTTTTGCGAAGTTGGATGGCGTCAAGACACGAGACTTCCGGGGAGTAGGAGATGAAGACTTGGTGCATTGGCGAACGATGATTTCGTCAGCGATATAGTTGTTTTGGGTATTCCCTGGAGCGATAGATATCTGTGGATGTGGAAGCTCGCTGTCTGACGCTCGGTCATCTTGAGCAGCTACCTCCATCGGCTTATCCACACGCGGCTCTTGGTCAAGATTCGCGCTGCGATCAATATTCTGCTCCTTCACTTTACTCTCTTCGTGAAGCTGTTCAACGAATGGATCATCCACCGGGGTTTCCAGGTGTTGCCCCTGATCGTAAATAGACTCACCAAAGATATCGCGGAGATCGGCACTGAAGTCTTGGTCAGGTAACTCTTCAAAGGAAATTTCCGCCGGTCCGGCCGCATAGGAATCGCAGTTGGTGTCTAAGTATTCGTAAGTGGATTGCTCTACAAAGCCCGTCATTGTATTATCCCTGCTCTCTCTCAAGGGTGTTAGATCTCGAGCCGGCATCCACGCAGGCTCGAAAAACCTCTCTTCCGATTGTCTCTTCTCCGCAACCAAGTTCTGGTTTTTGGGAGGAGACGGTTGGTCTAAGAAAGGTTGTGTACGGGACGTCCACTGCGCAAGAGGCATTGCCTGATTAAAGAAATTTTGCTCATCTTGATCCCAGTAGACAAAATTTGGGTCCTCGGTGCTGAACCCCATAAAAACACCCTTGCCCTTGATAGCTGCTTTAGATCCGTCCATGTTGAGTGGCTTGTACGTTCTGTAGCTGGTGAGGCAGTGAAATCAGGTCGTGGCGTCTCGCATAACAGAGAGGTAACAGCAAGATTATGCGGTATGACCAGACCAAATCTTGGCATGCAAAGCAACGCGTTTATGAATCTTCTTTATTTCGTGATTCCGACTTTTGTGAGTCGCAGATATTGTGAAGGCTGGTGGTAGACTCAAGAAGCACGAACAAAGCCGTCATAACTCTGGGCTCTTTGCGGAGAATACGTCCCAATGGCTGAACACGGTCTTGAGCAACTTTCTTTTATTGATATGCTGGGAGATGGAGCGGAGTTGAACACCGTGCAGGATTTGTTGGTCGTGACGAGTTTATGTCGGTCGAACACAACAAGATTGCAAAGTTATACACATCCCGAGCTGTAACAAAACATATGTTCTGCCTGAGTTCTGTTAATACATGGACCTGTAGCAAATTCTATGCGCCTGCGCGGACTGCCAAGCAAGAAACTTGTCAGCTTTTCTTACCGTATCAGTGTCGGAAACAAACCGTTGATATCTATTCGAGACCGAATCTATCCGCACCTTTCAAAGAGGTGCCATGGTACTGTAAAAGTGTATGCTTTGTACGTATCATGATGGTCAAAAAGCGTCGCAAGTGAGATAATGTCTCCTGTCGTGAAATGAGATGTAGAAGGGAGGAATATGTTTGTGTCCTATCTGTCCGTGTTTAAGCATATCGTTTCTTCAGCGAGGGCCATCCCGGACGCGCAGAATACTGCAAGTTGCGACGAGAAAGAGTAGCTTTAGTGACTTGAAAAGACAAACAAACAATGTGCGGCACATCGCGGGAAAAGTATATGAATTATCTAAAGATACATCTTGTGAGTGCAAGTCATCCTTCAGCAATATGCCAATGACCTTCATGCAACCTTCTCTGAAGATGACACCGCTGTTGAGATCGCAGCTGAGCAGGCAGAAGCCCAGAGGAGTAGAAAGGGACTAAAGAAAAAAGATCTGTAACATCAAAACCGAAGACGATAACTTGCTGAAATAAGAAGTAGGATGTCGAGGACATTTAAAGTAAGTAATTCACTGTTTGAATGAGCGCAGACCAAACTCTAGGTAGACAGCATACCATATCCAGAATTTTTGCGGCACCAGTAAGCAAGCTACAGATAAGCACTTCCGATCAAGGATTCTTGTTTGCTCGTCGGTTCTCTGTGCCAGCGGGTAAACGAATTCCTTGCAGGATTGCATGCTCCCGCGTCACTTGCTTTGCACAGCAATGAAATGGCAGTGCAAGTGGTCGGCAGTGGCGAGTTCAAAAATCCGCTCCACGTCTTTTGAGAAGAACGATAGCGGGAGATATGCCCCAGCCACCCCAGAAGATGCGCAGCGGTATTGGACAAAGCAATCCTCCATATGGAGCGATCTTGCATCTGAGGGATCGCGGGTTTCAGCTCGATGCGGTAGACATCCGCAGAACAACTTGGTGCGGATAGTCGCAGAAGGCGTCCACCAAGGCGCAGACTAGCCGATCCAACAAAGCGAGCGGCCATCAGAGCCACATTCCGTGACACGGGTTGGACAGAAAGTGCTAAAGCTTATTTTCGCCATGTAGCTCTGACACTAAAGGTGTGGTCATTGAAAGCACGCAAAAACCCTGGGAAGTTCTCAGGGGAAACAGTTCACGCTTGATCTCATCCTCTGGGCCCAGACCTTCTTGTACGTAAAGGTCGCGCACGCAGATTGTCCGGAGCTCGGGCTGTGAACGAAGTTCGCCCTGATCCAAGAATAGATGTTGCATTCAGGAGCCCCGGGCTCTTGACAAAGGCTGCTTCGTGCCCGGACAGGGAGTTCGCTGAGCCGACAAACAAGCACGTCCACGTCTCAGGAGAAGCATCCACGGAGGATTTCGCGCGTCTTGATCCCGGATTGGGTGCCGTGACGGGGCCCAGGCCAGCACAGCACGCTGCTAGTCGTCCATACTGAGCTCGTGGCTCTTCCACGCGTCAGGGTTCGTCCGCGGTGCTAGGCCCAGCTCTTATTCTCCCTCTCCATCCCCATTACCGAATATCGACAGAGCTTTATTAGGCGTCCGTGGCCGCGCTGACGGGAGTGCGTGCTCGTGGTCAGGCTTACCGCAATCGACGAAGGGCGGCTCAGCTTAGGCGCGGAATTCGCAGGCCGAAATTGATCACTCAGCCTCAGCAGCCGCCATGACTGGATACCACCGTCCGCGCCAGAACAACTCCTCGCATGTGCCTGGAGGATATGACGATTACTACATGCCTCCCAAGTCTCCCGAGCTGGTCTCTCCAGCGCCGCAACGGTGAGCTTTTCTGACCACCACCATGTCCTCGCTTGCTATGCTTCCGCCCGTCCACCCTGAAGACTGGCCGCTAAACAATTATTCGCACAGTATAATGCCAGAGGTACCTGGCCACATCCAGGATGGTATTGCCAACATGGAGCTTGAATCCAGGCACTCAAGACTTTCCTCAATGTCGTATCAATCTTCCTCGCCCAACCCTTCGTCTGGGCCTCAGACTCCGGTGCCAGGCCAGTTCAACGGCCATCCTGCAGTATGTCGTCCCGTATCATCACCAAAATCCGCATCCTTTATCTTCGCGACACAATTGACCGTTTCTTGTTGCTACAGGACGACCTAGCTCACGACTATTCCCGCCTCCTAATCTCGCAGCCAGATATGCCCACTCTGTCTCCTTTCCCCAAGCTCCAAAATCCTCCCCCAAACATTCCCCCTTCGGATGAAGACCGAGAAGCAACACTCGAGAGCGCACGCGATGCCGTTCTCAACTCAAATGACCCGGAAATGCAACTGACATGGGCGAATGACGCCCTGCAGTATGTGGATGCTGGCATATTACTGAAAGAGCGCATGATGCCAATCGAACAAGGAAGGCCACAGACCCCACAAGTTGAGCATCAGTTACGCATCGATGCGATGAATGTTGTCAATTTTCTGGCAGATCAGCACCACCCCAAGGCAGAGTTCATGCGTGGCATGTGGCTCGAATTCGGTAAATTCGGCTATCGTATTGACAAACGAGAGGCTTTCCGCTGCTACTCCAGGGCGTCCGATAGAGGATACGCCAGGGCTGAATACCGGATTGGAATGCAGTATGAGCAGTCAAATGACCCTATCAAGGCGCTCATACACTACAACAAAGGCGTTGAGGCCGGAGACTCTGCCTCCAACTATCGGCTGGGGATGATGACCTTGCTAGGGCAGCATGGACAACCTCAGGACTACGCTCGAGGCGTACAGCTTATTCGGCAAGCTGCAGAGACGGCCGACGAAAACTTCCCTCAAGGCGCCTATGTCTACGGCATGCTCCTCGCCCGAGAACTCCCACAGGTCACGGTTCCAGATGCGTATCTACCCTTTGATGAGAATGGAGCACGAGTCTACATCGAAAAAGCAGCGTTCTTGGGATTTGCAAAGGCTCAGGTCAAGATGGGATCTGCCTACGAGCTGTGCGCTTTAGGGTGCGACTTCAATCCGGCCTACTCGATACATTATAATGCTTTGGCTTCACGGCAGGGAGAAGCTGAGGCAGACATGGCAATTTCCAAGTGGAGTTTGTGTGGATATGAATCTTTGTTTAACAAGAATGAAGAGATGGCATATAATTATGCGCAAAGAGCAGCGCTCGGTGGTCTATCTACAGCCGAGTTTGCTCTCGGATATTTCAACGAAATCGGAATGTACGTGCCCGTGAACCTCAATAGAGCTCTGGAATGGTATCAGAGAGCTGCCGACGATGGGAATCAGGATGCAATATCCCGGATCGACAACATTAAGGACTCCAACACTCTTTCAAAGAAAGATCACGAAAATGTGGCCATTGGGAGGATCAAAAGCCAATACGGATCGAAGAGAGGTCAGCGGCCAGATAGATTCAAACAGAAGAAGCCAGAGCTGCCAACAATTAGCAGCGAGCCTACGGATTTCCCCGACTTTTCGCAAGGTGGGCCAACTACCCGGCCCCCAAGGACATCGTCCACCGCACCTTATCCCTCGGAAGATCGACCAAGCACAACTGCCCCGTACCCCCTTGGAAACGGCCCGTCCTACAAAGGTGGTCCCGCAGGTAGCTACCTCAACCCCGAGACCCGCAGCGCATCCGCCGCCCCTCCAGGTCGCCCCTACTCCGCATTCAACATCAACTCCGACGCCCGCC
>JAGFVP010000022.1:0-172375 GCA_021031095.1 Bathelium albidoporum | reverse complement strand
GTGGGTAGTATGGAGGGGGAGGAGGGTGAGAGGGTTGGTGCTGTGCTGAAAGAGAGGACGTTGGAAGAAGATGCGTATGAGGTGTAGATTACGTCCGTAGAAGCGGTGAACAAGACTATGGTGGATGCAGTGTGGGGTTTCCTTAGGCGAGGACGACTAAAAGGCATCGAAAGTAGAAATTTTGCTGTGTAAAACATAGTTCAAGTTATAAGCATCATTATTTTTGTTTGCAAGAATCGTTTTTTCTTTTACTTGAGAACAATGATATTAAAGGTTAACGACACCCTCCCCGATTAAGTTATCATTACTTGGTTAGGAACCCTATGTTCTCTATTGGCGAGGATGTCTAGGTATCTCTTCGTTTTTTGAGTGATTGGACATATGATGCAGCTTTGTACATCTTCAACGACGCTTATAACACCCGACGTCCAAGTATCAAACCGTTTGACAGTCTCAACAACGCGTGTGAACTACTTGTGGTTGAACCTGTGCATGAGACGATATGGGAAATGGTGTCGCAGGTGATGTGGTGGCTACTTGAACCGTCTCGGTCGCTGCTTGCTGAACTCGTCGCCCCTTTTGCGTTTCTGGCCTTGCGAATAGGAAGACAATGATGAGTTTTGGGGATCAGTGGGAGTGATTGCATATTCCTCTGTGTCTGCGATTGATGTGGCTCGAGAGTTCTCCGCCTGGCTAAGAGCTATAGGGGGGATTAACGCTTTATCTTTCAACACCTCTTCTTTTAAAGGCACGCATGCGAAAGCTATGTCCCCGTTGTTCGCTGCAAGAAGATGAATCCACCAAAGCGACAGGTTGATTGTGAGTTGAGTGCTCCCACTCGAATCCCAGTCTATGCATTTAAAGTCAAGAGCGCCGTCCAGTTCCGTACTCTTAGCTGCGCTGAGCGATTGACTCCCTTCGTGAGCCTGGCTGAGTGGTCTCACACGGACAGCAACGAGCTGTTTGTTAGATATTAAGAATCCGTATCGTGCATTAGCCTTCACGCAATACGTGAAGATCTGTTTGAGGGGTTTCAACCACTGATTTGTTGCTGCATTGTGTTGGACCGGCCCAGCCCGGATGTTCTCGCTCATGAATTTCCTCCCCAGTTTCGTGTCGCCGGGTATGAGCGAGTCCGGTAAATCTTTTTCCTCGATCTCGCTTTGGGCTGGGTCGAGTATTGCGCCAGCCCAGTCTGGTTTTAATTCTCGCTTTTTCGACTTTGGGACCAATGGAGCCTTCGGTTGAGTGCTGCCGCGGGAGTTGCGGAGCTTTGCTTGACCGCCTCTAAGCATTTGAATGCAAAGGTGCTTTAATTCTTCATGGTTCTGGCATGCCGTGGATAACGCCTCTGACACTATCGATTGCGTCCAACTTATAAGCAATGCGTCCAATGAATCCTCATTGCTGATTGACCGAAGGTAGCTGGGGACGGTTGACGAGTCTGACAGCTGACGAACGTTGGTTTGGTTCAATGATCGGAACAGGACGCCACCGAACATATTCTCAAGAGTTCTCCAGTCAAAATCATCCCATGCGTGGATTTCGACTGGTGTGTTGTAGAACAGCGCAGAGGTGTTAGTCTTATCCTTTGGGTCTGCTTTGAAGCAGTGCAAAGGCGGATTTGCATTTTGCAAATGGCGTAGAAGACTGCTCTGAGTCATTTGAATTGCTCAAGTTTTGATGTCTGTACACACAGATTTGCGATCCATGAGAGTCGTACCGCGCTCCTTTTCAACGATTCGACTGATGGATGGTTGCATCGTAATGTTGGCCATGTCTTCGATGCCTAGGCAGCAACTTACGCCCGGCATTCTTGAGCTGAAGCTTGCAGCTGGTGATAACAAGTCAGGACATGGTTGGTGATAATCTCTGCGGCTGGCAACGTAGTTTCAGCCCGGACAAGGATTTGGGGTGACGTAGGAACGCGCATGTAGCCCATCAGAGAGCGGATCCCTGCTCCAGTACCAAAACATTGGAACCCAGACGATCCTGCAGCCTCGACAGCTCTCCATTGCCGCCAGCTTAAATGGGTACCTTAGGCATCTCATTGCAATTGAGTGCGGGATCTCTCTGCAGTGCTCATACTATGCAAGTTCCATTTACTTCTGCTGTTAACCAGAATGACCCTCTGCCCAGATGCAAAGGACCACAGACAAGACGTTTCCATCACCGCGGCAAGATTCGGTTTCAAAAATTCCTCGGCCCCGATGCGAAAGACCAGTCTCCGAGCGCTGCGCATGGCTACGTTTTCCAAGTTATTATTGATCGAAAACCGTTTGCCCTTAAAATGGTGAGCTCCTGCTCTGAGCAGATGAATTCGTTTGAATTAAACCTTTCAGTTCAAGTTCTTCGACCCAGCAGCCGTTCGTGATCAATTGTTCGATTCGCAAAGCAAACAGTTATCAGATCAGATCATCACAGACCACTTGGACCCGTTCTACGCCGAGTGCCGTGCTTATGGACGAATCAGGTCGAAGAGTCGCAAGAGAGATATTGCTGTGCCTTGTCACGGGTATCTTCCCGTCCCAGCTGATGAAGAACCAAATCTTCTTCAGCGCTTTCACATAAGTGATTGGGATCGACCAGAAGATGAATATTCCCTGGACATTGCCAGTCGACAACCTTTCAGAGCTCTGGTCAAAGATCTGATCGTAGAGGATCCACCTCCCACGGCAGCACTCCTCGAAACTATGAAACAGGACCTCATCAGACTTAACAAGTTTGGTGTCTACGTGATGGATGTCGCTGAGAGAAATTATAAGGGTGGCCGTCTTGTGGATTTTGGCGCTGCTTGGACAACGCCACACTGCATGATGAAAGTACATTCTAATCGGGTCCTTCAAACGTATCTCGAAAGTGATATGCATTCATTCAATTATCTTGTCGAGAAGTCAGGTGTCAAGCTTGATACTCCCATCTTCATAGGCCCGAACCCAGAATATAAAGATAAATTACGGCCTCGAGCAAAACTAATTAGTTACAAAACTTGAGTTTCAAAGGTCAGTATTCTTATTTCATCATCTCATGGACTGATGACTCTACTCAATTTCTATCGGATCGCGAGGATCCCCGAATTTAGCTTGGAGTCTTGCCACACAGCACATTTTATCAACTTCTCTTTGACGATGGCAAAAGGGAATGAACCAGCAATCGCTAACGTGATGACGTATAGATTGCTACGGCCCTTGAGAAACTTTGGTTGGCCCGAAGGAATCAACATCGTGACCTGAAGTGGCCTCAGAGCCATCACGCCCACACTCAACTCATTACTACACTAATCAGACGAAGAATATATGGACTCCACTTCCCAGCACTATATTAAAGGGACATTCTGTTGACTGTTCTGCATTCATTCCAAAAACTAGTCCAATGGTCACCAGTTGGATTGCGCCACTGCAAAGCTTGCACCAACTAGTCGTCTTTGATTCGCCATTCCAGCCACGGACGTCCCCTTCCATCATGCTCGCTTGTCGTATCTTCGGAGCGTTGCTACAGGAGATCGCATCTTGCATCGACCTTTGCCGATGAGATACCTGGTTTGCCTAATTTATACATGAGCTGCGGACAGAACTCTACGCTTAGAATGGCTTATAGGCGGAGATAGGGGCTAAAAATTTCCGGCAATGATGTGTTGAATCATATGATTGACGCCGAGGAAGCTGAGCGAGATGCTTGTCATAATCTGTGAAATGAAACCACAGGCGGGTCTTGTTGAAAAACAGTTCAAGTGTATGATAGTTCATAATTTGGATCAACAGTTTGCGTTTCAAGGAACATCAGGCAGTACTGCATAGTGGAAATTCGGTCATTCTGGATCCCGCCCCAACAATTTCTTTAGGTCAGGTGTATTCACAGTATTGCTCATCTCTCGTTAACATACATTGTCTATAAAGCATTCACAAAACCCCATTCCGAGGCCCAACTCGTCTCCGACCAGTCGCCCAGCTCCCATTACTCACATGAGGCGAGAATCCATTCATATTTGCCTTCTCCTTGTGCTTGTCCCGACGAGCCCGACGTGTTGTCAACTGCTTCCAGAGTTCGGCAATCCCAACTCTGCGGGCGGGCAGCATGCTGTACTGTAAGCTGTACAGATTCTTCCGGTGGATTGGCGGTACGAAGCGGCCGCTAATAAGGCAGAGAAAAACGCCAGGGGAGATGTAGTGCTTGCGGATGCGGTTGGCTAATGATGAGTATTCGATGAACATGGAGGAAAGGGGAAGAGGGATGGACTATTGTTACCCAATCGCAGTTAACATCGCGATGCGGACAGGCAATGATTATAGTAGGAGTGTTAGCTTACTTTGAGAAGAATATATGAAGTAGGCGCAGCTGTCTTATGTTGAGCCACAGGGGTATCTTGAAGTTCAAAATGGATTCCACCTAATACGAGGTGAGATAGTGGCCAAGACTGACCTTGAAAGCCGAAGAACTCACCAGGTAAACGCCGTGAATCCTTGACGCGAAGCATCAGTGCAAATAATGGGAAATGATTCAGACAAGCAAGCAAGGTATCTAGAATAGCCTTTGACATGATGATGGCCATCCGCGCCGACGCAAAAGTCAGATAGAATACAAAGACAGTGGGTAGCAAGAAGAAGAGTAGCGTAAAGAGGATTGTGCCCAGAAGGAGTTGGTCGAGATCATAGTCACAAGAATCGATACGATTGCGTAGGACGTTCCTCTTTTTGCCCCGGAAAAGATGAAAGAGTGAGATGATGATCGTCAATTGACCGTGATAGATTCGGGCCGAGGCAATGTAGAAGCAGTAGATATGAAGAGTAAGCAGTGATACGAGGTCAGAAAAGAGCGAAATTGGAAGCGTGGCACCGGCAAAACTGGAGAAACCGAGAAACCGGATGATGTACGGAAGGGCTGGTCGCAAGGTGCTCATGCAGCCTTCTTCTGAGTCAGTACCCGACGTCTTGTTGTTGTTAAGGAACAGAAACACTCTTACCACCCCAATAGTCAATGACCCAGAGGAACAAATCGCCAAGAAAGGCAGCGAGTTCGGTATTGAGCTTCAGACCTGCTGGCCAATCCATGAGCCACGTAATGATTCGCGAAAGACCCTCGATTGACCAAGTTCCAAGAACCGTATCGACCTGCGATCCCACGAAATTGGCATTCTCGATTATATACGAGCCAAGAGCGATCCCGATTATGATATCATTTGCAACCAGCCAGAGGCTGTTAAAAAACCGAATGTACTCGGGATGATTGGTGGTGATGCTCTCCCAATCTGCTCGTCTACGGAGCAGGGTAAGGTACTGAATTGGCCAATAGCAGAATTGCTGAAGTCGGATATCAACCTGTTGAGCAGTTGCCGAAGTATCCTTGAGAGCAGGCGAGTCCGAGGTCAAGCGCCATTCGAGAACACGCAACACAAGTTCTCCACCAATTCGCAGGGCCACGAGGCCAAGGATAAACAGCTGTAGAGCAACAGGGTAAATCCATACGGTCAAAATATGCCATATCAACACAAGCACATACGTGTATGCGTTTTGTGCAGACTCAACCACGCGTTCACTGACACTCAGACTTCTTTTGGGCCTGGTTCCGACAAGGCCGACATTTTTCTGCAATAGTGCGGCCATTTCATATGAGCAATTTATCTGATTCAGGATTCTTGGCAGATGTATCTCTTTTTGCGTTCTCGGATGTTTGATGACGGTATGCTGCTTAAGCTTCTCTACTAATTCTTTTTTCCGCTGCCGTTCTGCCCTTTCATCGGCATCAATCTTATCAAAGGGCGTAGCTCCTCCAGCAAGAGCATTTTCCGATTTATCTCCAAGCGCCAACGAGATTGGTTCAAGTGACATGTATTGCATCCGGGTTGGATGAGGTCGATCGAATGGAATTATCTGTAAAGTGATCTCGCAGTCGGCGGGACAATATACGTGCGGAAACCGCCCATTCTTTTTGGTTTCCACGAATATTTGCCGTGGATCGAAGCTGCTCGGAGGACTTTGGGAATTGACAGATCCCAAAACTTGCAATCGAGATCCCCCGCATCGATCGAAGATATGCTCAAGGGGGTGCGGTGGGTTGCGATAAAGCGCCTCGACTTGAAGGGCATTGACGACTTTTCGCAGCTGGTACAGCAATTAGATCCGGGATTGCTGAATCTAACCAGTGATCATCGGAACTAACCTCTACATGCTGAAGTATTGTGACCACAAGTATGTCAAGTTCCGAGTTCCGCCATCCGACAAGCACACCGGGATAATCTCCTTTGGGTGCATCTGAGGGCCAGAAGATTCGCATCAACGCATTGCGCGTTGTCATAGTGCCATAGTGACTAGAATGACCCGCGCCTTCTAAGCTGCTCCCGCGCAGAGATGCCACTGCCGAATACTCTCGGGTGCTATACAACTGTAAGCTACGGCTGGCTGTGTTTGTGGGCGAGACCGTGGCGCACCACCTCTGCCTCTCTGGTAGCAATTCGTTCTAGTGGAATGACGATCAGGACGAAAACCACGGAAAGTATGGCAAAGCCTTTTAACGCGCGAGACTGGATCGAAGAATTTCAGCAACTCCGCATGCGCCAGATGGTACCTCACCCATATGAGTTTCTTACCACGACGCCGTGATCCCAAGCAAAGATTGCCAGCTCATATAGTTGCCTGACGAGATCCCAGCGTGCAGTGATGTAGCCTGCGAGAAAAATTCCCAGAGTGAGGATGGAGAATGGGTGCATTAACTGCTCCTCGCATGTCCCAAAGTAGTGTACTATTCAATACGCAAGCCAAGCTGAAGGCGAGCAATTTCCGTAGACCAGAGAGGAGGCATGTGGAAAGCCCTGGAAGAGCGATTGAGATTCGCAAAGCCGATATCAAGGCAAGCACTTTGACGGTGGTAGGTGTTGAAGTCAAGCTTTCCCACCCCTGCTGTGGATTTAGATCGTCGACCGGAGCTGACCCTGAATCTTCAAGCTCGCGTTGCTGATCTACTTTATGTTGCCCTGCTTTACTACCACCACCACTCCTTTTCCTCTACTTTCTCTACCTTCTTTGCGTGTTACTTACCTTTGCATGGCATATTGAGAAAGGCCCTGGCCGACATTCGAGCGCAATGGCGCCAAAGTTCAAGGACGGCGATGTTGTGGCTTCAGTGAGCATTTCCCTTCAGAAAAGAAAATAAAGTGCTGACTTTCAACAGATCCCAGGTTCTTGGATATCATGGGCTCATACGGTCGTCGCATATGGTACTGTATCGTCACAAGTCTGTCAGACTCAAACTAAACAGTTACAGCGGCTTTCGTTGGAGCCTTTGTAGTAGGAGTGTATGGACAACGATGATACCCCTTGATGAGCATTGCAAAGCTAACAGCAATTCTAGTTCTCTTCATTACCACAAGATTGTTCAGAACGAGCACTATGTCCGTAACACCTCCTCCAGACATGTCTTTCCTGGTCATTAATGCTATTCAAGGGCTACCCCGAAGAGTGGTTCCCCTCCGTATCCGCAACCATTGGCGATCGTTACCCCGAGCGCTCAGTCTTCCAGGTCTTCATCGCCATAACCTCAGGTACAGATAATTGGGAAGAGGCTGTAGAGACAGGCTGACAACGGGCAGGCCCGCGTTTTGCTTTAGTGGCGCTCTGGTTTCTCCTTACCCACCGTCCGAACACCAAACTACCAAAGTTCGTTGCTGGCATTGGCCTCTTCAGGACTCTTAGCTGTGGAGGTTGGACATATGTGACATCAACAGACGACCATGACTGGCACGACATTTTCATGATTTCCTACCTTATTGCTACACTACCCTGGACACTGGGTTGTCTTGCCCTCAGCCCGCCTAATCCCAAAGCCATATTCTACCGCAAGATCTTTGCTGGAGCCTTTTTCGGTACGATTGTACCGCTCATTTACTTCTTTATCCAGCATAAGGTCCACAAGGTAGCAGGAGGTGAGTCGGCACAAGACTTCTGATTTCTTTGGATGTATCGCTAAAATTGGATAGCATATACTACATATGCCTTCTTTGAATGGTCGCTTGTCCTTCTCGACGTAGCATTCGATGCGGTGACCGCAATTGATTTCAGTAGTCTCGAGTTGGTGGTAAAAGATGTCAAAGGCCTTAGCAGAGGGTATGTCCCGTGGTTACCAAAATAACGAGGTTCGCCATTGCCGAACACGATGAACGTGAAGTCTTGGCTAATTCGAGAGCCTACTTTAGTGACAAAAAACGTGTCGCTGACGCTGTATTGGAAAAAGAGTACGTAGTTCAAATGCATTACGGAATCTGGAATACTAACAAGTCATAGGAAAGACAAAGACGTAGGCAATGTCTTTGGTAGGGGCTTCTCCACGGATGAAGCCCTCGATGCCATCGCTGACGTATATAATGGAGTACGAACGGTCCTGCATTTTCGGATTCTAACTTCTCTAACAAGTTTCATAGT
Organism: Bathelium albidoporum; assembly: GCA_021031095.1. Classification (NCBI taxonomy): domain Eukaryota; kingdom Fungi; phylum Ascomycota; class Dothideomycetes; order Trypetheliales; family Trypetheliaceae; genus Bathelium; species Bathelium albidoporum. The sequence goes on along the minus strand of JAGFVP010000022.1, from coordinate 163,964 downwards.
TTGTATTCTGGTCCATTCTAACTTCGCTTGGAGTGCTTGTGTGGTATTTTCCACTTTGGCATATGGGCATCTCTGGCTACGAAGTCTTTGTAATGTCGACGATCTCGCCACTCTTGCTGGGAGTAGGCACAATTAGGAGATTGGTGGTTCGTAATATCCGCGTAGTCCATATGCTCTCCTTGTCGGGCTTGCTTGCTTGGCTGGTGAGCAAACAAGAACTCCGTCTAGCCACCGTCGGATTCGCTGTGTGGATGGAGTGTCTTGCTTGGGCAGCCACCTTTTACGCAGAGAGAACACAACCTGCTCGTCTTGAAGCACGGATCGTAGCGTTCAGTCTCGGATTGATACTGTCCAGCATTGCGAAGTACGCGTTCCAAACCAACAATCCCATCTGGCCAGTCGTGCATTCCGGGAGCGGAGGCTGGAATAAGAGTGCACTTGTGTTAGCCATCTTGGCTGTTCTTCGAACTACGCGGAGGATGACTGCCTCCGGCATTGAGGCTCCGATACCAAAGAGCAAGGGCGGGTCTGGTATACTGACCGGTCTTGGTCTTGGTGGGATGCTCTTTGCAATGCACTCTCTCCTATCCGATTCTAGCACCATGATATTGTGGGTTTGGGACGGCTATCCAGTTAGAGGTCCGCTCTCAGTCCCTCATGGGACGGTCACTTTCTTGGCCATGGGCGTCGGTCTGCTTATTGGCCTCTTTAAACCGGAGCTTGTACAGACCTGGACCTCTTTTGGTGTGGGATCCCTTGGGGCTGCGGTGCTTACTTGCTTCAGCCATTGGTTTGGCTACTCTGGAGCAATCGTCTTGACCGTATACGTCATGGCCCTGGCACCGGTCCTGTTTTCTCACGCCGTGCGATTTTCTCCAGCTTCTACGTTCGGACTGGGGTTCCTTGTGTATAACTTCATGGTCCTATTCCATGTATGGGTCGTAGCATACGCCTTCGTGCCTGGTGGTCCGCTTGTGCGGGAGCATACGGATTGGGTGATGGCAACAATGATGATCGAAATTGGTGCCGGAGTCTTTTCTATAATCTCAAGCACTCCAAAGCGTATATCAGGAAAGACGGCGCCACCAAATCCAGCGGCACGACGGATGCGGTCCTATTATATCTATATCCTGGTTGCACTTCAGCTTCTCTCCGTCTCAATTTCTTATCTGCGATTCCCATCTTATAATTACGAGCCTTACCACCCAGAAGAGAAGCTTGTAACTGCAGGCATCTGGACCGTTCACTTTTCGCTAGACAATGACATGTGGAGCTCGGAACGGCGTCAGCGCGATGCCATCAAAGAGCTCGAACTTGACGTCATTGGGCTGCTCGAAACCGATACTCAGCGCATAATCATGGGTAATCGGGATACCACGCAGTACCTTGCAGAAGACTTGGGAATGTACGTGGACTACGGTCCTGGACCCAATAAGCATACATGGGGATGCGCATTACTGTCCAAGTTTCCGATCCTCAATTCCACCCATCACCTCCTTCCTAGTCCCGTTGGCGAACTTGCTCCGGCCATCCATGCGACAATCGACGCATACGGCGAAAAAGTCGATGTCTTTGTCTTCCATTCAGGTCAAGAAGAAGACCCTGAAGACCGCCGGCAGCAGACTGAATACCTCTCAAATCTGATGGGCTCTGTCGACCGTCCAGCGATACTGCTCAGCTATCTGGTTACCAAACCGCAAGAAGGCAATTACAACACGTATGTGAGCGAGCTCAGCGGGATGAAAGACATTGATCCTGGTGATTGGGATCGTTGGTGCGAGTACATTTTGTACAAAGGCATGAAGCGGAGCGGCTATGCTCGAGTGAGTCGTGGCACAATCACCGACACGGAGTTACAGGTTGGCAAATTCGTTGTCGGTCAGCCTGAAAGCACAGATTCCTTGGTATCGGAGGAGCAGGTGTCAGAGGGACTGAGGTTTCCGGCGCTTTTCAGAGGCGAGGGCGTACGGGGACATCGATACCATGTCTTTGACGAACCAAGGTGAGTCGAGACGACCATTCTGCGAGCTTGATCTCAGTTGCTAATCTTGGTTTCAGGTACTTTGCATAGATGAGATATCCGAGCGTCTATGCAGAGAACGCTGCAGTGGCAAGTCTTGTTTGAGTAGGTGGAGAGGTGTCTGCTTGGGATCTGTAGATTAATAGTGTATTCATACTTGGCGTGCTCAAAGTTGCTAATCTTTCAGCCAAAGTTTGTCAGTGAGGTTTTCCCAGCCATGAATCAACCAGCCAATTGGAATTCGCGCTACGATTTACGGTGCGTCAACGAGGCAGTAACTGCAAGGTTCCATGAATGCCTAAGCGAACTTCCCCGCGTTCCGGATATCACTCCAATCTGAACTATTGTTAGCCTTTATTAATTACAGCGCTTTGGTACCCGTGTAGTCTATTCCAGTTTCCCGAAGAAGCGGTGACGGCTGTGTCCGTCCGTCATCGAACGTCGACAGCACAAACACCGAGACATCACTGGAAAATACAATGCAGGTTCGTTGTTCCTCAGGCACGGATTGGCGCGTCAAAGCGGATTTGGCGAAACCGCTTTGCCTTTCTCTCACATCCTTTTCGGTATCACTTGATCATGGTTGCCGCTCTAAAGGATCTCGTTTGGCCCCCTGAAGCACGACACTGTATGCATGTTAACCGATCAAGGTGAGTTTTGTCCGTGCTTTGTAGCTTTATCAAGAGGTGTTTACGACGGAGATGGGCGTACGAAATCTCCGATTGTCCCTCGGACCTCGTCCGTGCATGACGTCCTGCCAGGCACATGCTAGCTTGAACCTCCCATCTTTGAATCGCTCGCCCAGCTCGACACCCCAGTTAAGCACGGGAACAAGCTCGAGTGCTGCTTTCACCGAGCCCACTACCTGCCTAGGTAAATCAACGCGGGAATGCACTACGTCCGCGTGCACGGAGGATGGCCTGCCGCGAGGCAATAAAATGACGCAGGCTGAAGTGGCTTGAACGTTTAAACCCATCCCCAGATCCGGCTGGTTCTATCCGTAGTTGAGGGGCAAAGTGCACCTACCCGTCTGCCGTCGAAGGAAACGGGCCAATCCTTCATGGGAGCTACGTCTGGTTACGTCGTTGATCTGGAGCCGTTTGTGGCTTTGACCTTTTTATGCCGCGGTTCGAGCAGGCACCAAAACAATATGAACGCCCCCAATCCAAGGTAGGTGCATTTCTTTTTCCGTGCGTTTGGATAGGTTGGCATTTTTGAGTCAGAAGACACGGGAGACGCGTGCTTTCATGCTGTTTCTCTGAGAAAACATCGCTGTTACTATTTCGTTGGATATCCAGGCTACAGTAGAAGGAATCAGAACTTTGTTTATTTTAAAGGTCAATATGAAGTTGTCTCAATCTGCAGCAGTTGCACTTTGTGCTGCTTCTCCGTTTACGACTGCGGCTGCCACTCGTCGTACCGCGGATGCTCCATTACCCTCAATTAACCTCGGATACCAAGTTCAGCAAGCTTCTGGCTTTAATGTAGGTTTCAGATGGCGCTTATCCTTCTTAATCACACCGGTTTCCCAGTTGCAGTAGACAAAAAGACCTTGCTCTTACACTTCATCTTTGGTCAGGCCTTGAAATGAAAACTAATAGTAAGGCAGTCAAGCTTTGGATACTACAATTTCTCGAACATCCGCTATGCCGCACCACCGACAGGCAATCTACGCTTTGCCGCGCCTAAGCCACCAGCAAGCAATTTGACTGTCAATAATGGTCTTGATGGTCGGATATGTCCTCAAGCCAACCCATCATGGCTAAATACGGAGCTGCAGTTTCTGGGTCAGTACCTGCTGACAGGGAATACGACTCCCCCAGCCCTCAGTAATAGCTCTTCTACTTCGCTTCCCGCACAGGATCCTAGGACGAATGAAGACTGCCTCTTTCTTGACGTTATCATTCCTCAGGACATTTTCGAGTCAAACAGGTCTCAGTTAGCGCCGGTGCTTGTCTGGATCTACGGTGGTGGCTATACTGCTGGTAGCAAAGATGGTTCAGGAGATCCTGCAGGACTCGTGGCACGGAGCAGGACAGGTAGCAATGGTGTAGTCTTTGTCGAGCTGAACTACCGCCTAGGCGCTTTCGGATGGCTCTCGGGCCCGAGTCTCCAGGCAAATGGAAGTGCAAATGCTGGCCTGCTCGATCAAAGATTTGCTCTGGAGTGGGTACAAGCGAATATTCACAAGTTCGGCGGCGACCCGAAAAGAGTCACAATCATTGGCGAATCAGCTGGAGGCGGCTCGGTCATGCACCAAATCACTGCGTACGGTGGACTGAAAGGGCCTGTGCCGTTCCAACAAGCGATTCCCCAATCGCCAGGCTTCTTCCCCATCTATTCCAATGATCAGCAAGAGCAGACCCTCGATGACTTCCTCACTTATCTGAACGTGAGCACGATTCAAGAGGCGCGGCAGTTGCCTTCCAGTGCATTGATCCAGGCGAATGCACTTCAAGTGGCCAATTCATCCTATGGTATGTTCACATACGGACCTGCTGTCGACGGAGATTTTGTCCCTGCTCTGCCAGGCTTGCTTCTGCTCCATGGGCAATTCGACAAGTCTGTTCGGGTCATGCCGGGTCACAACACGGATGAGGGCCTTCTCTTCACCTCTCCGTATGTTCAGACTGATGAAGAATTCCGTGCAATGTCAACAAACGATTTCCCAGGTGTCAATCCTGCCGTAATTGATTACGTTGCGGGGACACTTTATCCACCCGTTTTTGATGGGAGTAATGGCTACACCAACCAACTCGAGCGGACAGCACTGCTAATATCTGAACTTGTATTTACTTGCAATGCCTACTACTTAGACAAGGCGTACAACAATCAGACGTACTCGTACCTGTTCAGCGTGTATCCTGGTCTCCATGGGGAGGATGTCGCATACACTTTCTTTGACGGCGAAACCGGACCGATCATCCTCGAAGATGTGGGGAATGCGACTTTAGCAGAAGACTTCCAAGAATATTTAACCAACTTCGCCGAAAGTGGCAACCCCAATGGCGATCAATTACCATTCTTTCCCATCTATGGAGCGAATGCCACACAGCAGGTCCTCAATCTCACATCAAGCTTAGCAGTCAACATCTCGCAAACGAGAGACCCTGCAGCCAACTACCGCTGTGACTACTGGCAGAAGGCGCTGTATACATGAGAAGACATGCGGAGAGACTTCGGATAGAGGAAGGGAGGGAAATGTAAAGAATCATGCAATTGCAAGTTTAGTTAGTAATCTCTCATAAGTTAATGAAGTTCATCGCATTCCACAGAAAGCTTGCTGCACCAAAGCAGATCGACCAGAACGATTATCCTAGTACACTTCGATAGACCGGCCTATATGTACAACTCAACGAACAGTGATTGGTCAGAAGGAGAGCCAGCTTTCCTCTAACAATGCAGTTCTCTTAGCGCTCCTTTTGCCAGACAAATGCATACACGTCTACTGCCTCGGCAGCAGATTCCAACAGTATACTCACTTCGTACTGAGCTGTTCCGACCGATGCGTCTTGCAAAGCGAGAGCACTGCATCTGATGCAAGTAGCCGGCCGGTTCAGAACCCCCCCGTGCTCGTCTACTGGGAAGACGGTGATTTGATGGGCCTTCACCAGTCGGTCAGTTTGGCCCGCCGCGGGCGAGATGAGGATTATCTGAATGCCATGTTCGACACGCGGATTGCTTTCCTGGAAACGCAAGGTCTCATGCCTGTTGACCCTCCGCGGTGGAATTGAAGACCAGAAAGATAGATCGGGAATAGCGCACCAAGCTTTCTTCCAACCCCTATGTTCGGCGTCGATGCACATGGTGCTGGTCGGGCATCGACTCCTTCGGGTGGCGGATTCCCAACCTCGGTCCAGGTTGCGCTTACAACTTATCCGGAACGTTGTGGCGTCCCCGTCCCTTAGGCAGCCAGAATACCTAAATTCGATGTACTCGGTGCTCATTCCAGGCTGTGGACATGCATCGACGGACCAAGCATTTTGAGGTCGTCTCTTGGAATGCGTTGGGCCGGCCAATGCGATATTACGTTTCGTATGGTTAAGCACAGCATGGTGACTGATGATTCAATCAATACGTTTGCTGTCAACATGGTTGTTAGGAGATCTTACGATACAAGTTTCAGAGTATCATTGCCAAAAATGATGGGAAGGTTGCTGTTGTCGAAATCATTTGTAGAGAAGCTGGTCCTATCTTGGGAAAGGGCATAAGAAAGATTGGCTATGAGAAAGATTGCGAAGAAGAAGGAAAAGACTATCATGATAGATTACAGGGAAGGTCTACAGACGGTAAACGGGAACAGGGAATATGAACCCTTGTTCCTGAAATTGTCTTGATTGGGGCCAGGATTGAAGAAGATTGCCTTTATACGTCAGCACTACAGTATTGTGTTTGCAGCACAAGATCTTGGAATACGTGGCTATTCTTTCTGCTCCGTTCATCTAAAGCAACTCGTTGACACTTCACATCAAATGGGCAAAAGGAAATGCGGTGCAGTGGAAGTGCATCCTGCGCATCCATCTGGAACAAGTGGAAGCTGACCTGGCGTTGAAGAAATCGGTGCCTAAGGTAGATAGACCGCACGTACGGAGTACTCTATACATGGTGATGGTGGGAGGCCCAAGCTCCAGCTCACCGTGATGCTGTTCGGCTCCTCTACAACAACGTGACGTAGCTGGCACGTCACGGCCAGCCTCTTCTCCTTGCTAGCTCTTCACAATACCTACTACCTCTCTCCATAGACAACCTATCGAAATCCCAATTCCATCCCTAGCTTCACGTGCTCGCAACCATCAATTGCAGTCAAGATGTTGAGGACAACCATCACCCGCCAAGCTCGCCTCTTCTCCACCTCGCCCCGCGTACAAAAGACTGTTGTCGACTCAGCAAAGGATGCCGTGAAGAAGGTTGACCGGACTGTGTCGGATGCGGCAGTCAAGGGAATTGAGACTGGCGGTACGTGTAGATCTCTCAGCCTCTGTAGCACCCGAGAGCTGGAGATGCTTCTTTCTGCCTCAGGATGCCAGCCAACTCGACCTACCTCCATACTTTCATGACGAATATATTCTTTTTCCTCTGAATGGACTCGACAGGTTTGGCAAACAGCCCACCTGCACAACTATCAACCCTCTCCTCCAGATATGCCCTGCTCCTCCCCTTTCCAGCTCTTCCATTATCATCAATCCAGTCCTCCCTTTCTCCCAGTTACCATCATCACCTCTGCTAACGCAACCACCACAGAAAAAGCCACCAATGCCACCGCCGAGACCATCGGACTCAGGTCCAAGGAAGCTAAGGGCAAGGCCGCCGAAGTCACTGGCGAAGCCAAGGGCAAGGCAAACGAGGTAGCGGGTAAAGCAAAGGGTACAGCTGAGGAGGTCAAGGGCAAGGTTTCATAGGCAAGGAGAGTGTAAATGTGAAGGAGAGGCTGGGGTGGAAATGGGGTTTCGTGGTCATCGGCATGGGCGGAAGAAGATGGTATGCCCGGGAGTATGGTGATAGCTTCGTCCTGGTGAACACCTGTGTTCTGAGAGCTACTTTCTTCCTCCTGAAAAGGGGGTACATGACAGGTCTCAGATGCAGTACAATACAATCATACTTATGCTTCTTTTTATAGAAAAGGTCCTCTGTGTGCGATTGCTGCGTCGGTGATTTGTGGACTTGTCGAGAACGAGAATTTCGGGGAAGAGATGACTGGCTAAGACGTGTGTTGGTTGGTTTCTTTATCGGAGGCTTCCTATTGTGTTGCGTGGGTAACCAGCAAGGTAGACTTTCGATGGATTGGATGTCGCATGGATGTTGCCTGATTCATTAGGTCGTAGGTTCCCGTCATCTAATATGAGCTCGCACATGATACTTGTAGTATGTTTGTATGGACATTTGTAGAGCCTTGTCTGGGTCTCATTGCGCCCGTCTCCCGATTCCTAGTCCGGTCATCTAGGACATGGCATCACTAGGAGCGCTCATATACAAAGCTACAATCTAGTTGCAGTCGAAGCCATCTTTTCTTTTGGAGTTGTTGCCAAAAACCGACAGGATCAAAATCATATTACATCCGTGAAACTCCTAAGGGTGCACTCCATCTAATACAGTCTGGCTAGGAGGGACTCACTTGCACACCTTGACGGAGTTTAATCGGGTTCTGACGGCGAAGGTTAGAATCTACCTTCTTCCATTCGTTATATGACTAGACAGAGTCGAGAATAGCTTCCAGCTTATGATCTTGAAAATCCAGATATGGTTCCGTTCCCGTTATTGCTGTTACGTAGGATTAAAGCTTCAAGCTTAGTTCGTATGTTCGAAAGCATTGTTTGCAGACACATTAGTTCGTAGAATATTTTAAGGTTCGGAAAGGGGGCTTCAAACTCCGAACCTCAGCATATATATAGTCCTGAACCTAGGCTAGATGAGTACAACAATCTTCCACCCTTATACTTACTTATCATACACACTCAATAACCGCTCCATTGAGATCTTTGGCTCACGACATATGCAGAGTATCTCCCCCTTCTAGCTCACAGAGAGAATGCCTGGTAAGGGTCTCTGCTGAATTAAGCACATACGTATAGAAAGGTAATCAAAAGCTTAAATAAAATACGTTTTCTATCCTTGAAAAGAAGCACCATAAGAGAGAGTTTGTAATGTACGTTAAGCTCGCATTGAGTTCCGCGTCGTAACCACGAAGTATCATTCAGACTATTTGGAGAGGGCTAGTACAGCCTTGCTTGTTGCCTTCTTTCACGAAAAAACCGCATGACGGCCTCCATGCCCAAATGGAGGGCTTTCGAAAGAATATCCTCGTCATGTGGCTCCCAATTGACATTTGCGCCTGTATCGCACAACCCACATACAACTTGATCCTGATTATTTGCCATTGCAAAAGAAAGCGGCATTTCCAGTCTCTTGTTGGAGTAGTCCACATCTGCACCAGAGCCTAATCATAAATGAATGGTATTTTCGTGGCCCTCCGAAACAGCAGGTGAAAGAGGTGGCTCTGTATCATTACCGGACAAGTTGACGGTTGCACCACCATTTGCCAGTAAATCAATTATCTCTTTATACTCATGCAATTGAGCAATTGAAAGGGGTGACTCGCCCTTTTCATTGGGACGATGTATCTCTGCACCAAATTTCAATAACAAGCGAACGAGTTCTCCGTAGCCATTTGATACAGCAAGCAAAAGAGGGGTTTCCATTGTCTTATTTGGACAGTTCACATTTGCGCCATACTGCAACAACAATCTAGCAATCTCTAAATAGCCATTTGATGCGGCGAGCAACAAGGGACTCTGATCCGAATTGCCGGAGTCATTGGGGCTTGCGCCATGCCGTAGAAAAAGTCGAACGCTCCCTTCGTGACCATTCTTAGTAGCTTCTTGAAGTGGAGTGACCCTCATCTGATTATGACTGGATTGATCTGAGCTGGATATGTCTGAAGATGTATGCGACAAGTTCTCTGATGCTGCGCCTGTGTCCGAAGACGAGGATTCCGACAACACGAAGGTGGTAGAATTGATCTTTGCACCGTGCCGAAGCAAATATTCCGAGACCCATATCATACCAGTCGCAGCAGATTCCGATAGCGCAGTTCTACCATCTTTCGTTTGTGCGCGGACGTCAGCACCATATCGTATTAAAAGATTCATAGTCGGCTCGTCCGCGAGTCGCGTAGCTACCATCAAAGACGTTGTCCCATTCGTGTCCTGCTGAGCGGCGGAGGCTCCACAGTCCAAAAGCAATTTGACCAGCGAAAGTTTCCCAGTATTTGTGACATGAATGAGAGCTCCTGTACCTTGCTCATCGCAAGCATTTGGATCTGCGCCTGCATCCAGTAGATCTTGTACAATTGATTCGTAGCCAAGCCTAGCGGCCTCCAAAAGTGCCTCATCGATGCCAGAGTAGATATTCGCCGAAAGAATTCGTGTTACAGCTTGGCCATTTCCAGATGAGGTAGCATAAAAGAGAGGCTTGGCTATGCCCAGGTCCGTTAGCCCGAGGAGATCGTCGACGATATCGCAATGACCATGCGTGGCGGCATAATCTAATGGAGTCTTTTCAAATTTGTCCGTGACACTGGCTAGCAGACTTTTATTCGCAAGAAGTAGTTTTAAAGTATTTATGTCACCATTTATTGCAGCATAGTGCATGGCAGTTCTTCCTTTGAGATCAGTAACATGGGCCAGTACGTTATTGCGAAGTAGGAAGTCGCAAACGGTAGCCTGGCCAGACTCACAAGCCCAATGCAAGGCGGTCTTTCCATAGCAGTCTTGCTCTTCGGAGGTACCGACCTGGAAAAATTTTTCGACAATATTATCAAGACCAAAATATGCCGCAATATTGACCACAGTGATATTCCCAGGATCTGCAGGTTCGGCAGTCGGATGATCGATTTGGGTGCGCAGTGCTTGCACAAGGCAGGCGACCAGAAAATCGTTCTTAAGCAATTGATAAAGAGGTGCAGTATCGATTGATTCCCAGCAGGCTTTCAGATGAAAGCCCCAGTATCGCGTAACGTATTCAAAAAAATTCTGCTCCGGAAGCCGTTGTCTCAGCCGCGATAACGAGCGAGAGTCTACCAGACCTTCTATAGCCATGAGGTATGCCAAACAACAGTCGGCCAATTTGACCTCGCCATCAGGAACTAGAGAAGCTGGGTTGCCAGCGAGGTAGTACTGTAGAGAGGAGTGAGATAGAAATATATAATCTCTATCAATGTCCACTACTACCAAACCCATACACACATCTTCGACAACTTTCCCTGGTGGTACACGATGATAGCTGAAAGAGGGATTGTTTTTGTCAGTTGTAACAGCAGTTTTTAGCTCAGATAGTCTCAAAGGGCGCTTCGAGAAAAGCAGCCATGTCAGGATACGGATAGCGAGCAGTGATCGATTCGCGTGCTGCTCTTTTAGTCTTTCTAGTACCAGCTGATAGACCGAGAATAGTTCCGTTGAAAAGTGCTCAACCGACTTTCTTAGGTCATATACAGACGGCTGATCAAGCAACATCTGCGCATGCAATGCTGCTAAAAAAAAACTAAAGAGGTTGGGTTAAAGGCGTAGTATATCACTAAGACTGTGAGGATACTGACCTTCCGTCGGCTTTCATAGTCATTTGTGAAGTAATGCTTCTGCGTAAAGCCTTGTCCGAAAGAGTGCTAAGCACACTCTTCTCCTCAAAAGATTTGAAAAAGGTCTTTATGTCTTCTTTATGAGCTATCTCATCAATCTGGTGTGAGCCACTAAATAGATTATCATATTTTGCATGCCAACGACTTGCGACTGCTAGTGAGCATCGAGTATTGAGAAAGCGGCGTAGGAAGTCCTCCACTTCTGCTTCTATATCTGGCCCGCATTCATCTAAGCCATCCAGAAGTACGTAAAGATGACTGAAGCTCTTTGCGGCGTTTATTAGAGTTGTAAAAAGCTGCCGGTGGTCAGCGTGACGACTGATGTCACGAAACATGGCGAGGCCTTCTAATTCTTCGTCCAGTGCAAGTGTGGCTTTTCGTCCTAGCAAGTACCATCTGTGGGTCTGCTGATGAAGGATTTGTTTGATCATGCTTCCGATCACATCGGCTAGATTCGCTTTCCTTCGAACGTCGAAATAGAAGTAAGTCACGGCATATGTCGGGTTTGATTCTGCTTCCTTGTAGAGGTGTTCTATCAGAGTTGACCTGAAATGTTTTATCAGTACCGTACATTTGGCAAAAGGAAGAGGCATAGAGACATTAAAACAGACTTTCCCGATCCTGGAACACCGTGCAACCAAAGCGTTTCGCATGATCGTTTCCAGCGGGTTGTGGTTCGCATATCTCGTCGCTCTGTTCCGCTGTACGACGTTTCTGAAGATGGACTGCACCAACCTCTAAACTGCGGCGACTCGAGAAGCCAGGTACAGGTGCCTTTACAACGCATATTAAGAAGTTCAAAGTGTCGAGCTTGATATTCGTACGTTGTCAATTTGTCGAGTTCGTTCTCAGCTTGTACAACCGCGCCCAATCGGAATGCAGAATCTTTGAGGAAGCCTCGACTTCCCATGGATTCTTGTAGGAAGGATTGAGCACTTGCATGGACCCTGTTCTAGTTAGTTCATGACGTACATGGAAAAGGCAAAAAAAAAAAAAAAAGAAAAAAAAAGAAAAGAAAAAAAAAAGGGTAGCACAAGCAGCACTGAATTTTTCAATTTTGGCCAAAAGATTCTTGACCGGAACGGCTTCTTTCCAGTGTGAGCTCTTAGCGTGAGTGTCAGACATGACGATAGAAGAGATACCTTACGTACAACTCCATGGTGGGCTGAATCCGTTGAATCCGTAGGGTAAGACTGCTGACAGTAGGACGTATTTCTATACGAGGCCAGCGATTACAAGATAGAAGTTGATGGAAAGATCGCTGGCTCGTGAGATATTCCTGCTCTTTTAACAATTCATGGCAGTCATTCACGATCTTTTGGAGTTCTGGGAGAGCTTTACGAAGCAGCTGAAGAGCGGCCGGATCGATCTCTTCATATCCGTGTAGTAACGTTAGAGACGCTACAGCTTCTCTCTGGCGATCGATCTCTTCTATGAGATACGTTAAGTCCACACTTTCCGTTACAGCACGAGCTTGATGGGAAATTTCCAGAGCTTTTGTCGTCAAGTCGAGACCAGCTGCTAGAGTAGAGAGAGGGTCTTCCATTTCTTGCTACAGCCCAGACCATTCCAGAAGTATCCGTAAGATTCAATAGATTGCAGTAGCCGCAGAAGACAGATACCACTGTAGATGTACGGAGTTGGCGCGTTTGAGAGTAGGAAGTTGTAACTTATAAGATTGTCCAGTGCGGCTGAATCGAACAGCCCCGCAGCAGATGGAACAGGTGAGGTAATCCGCCACCAGAGCTGTGAGACTTAGGTACTTCATGGTATGCGCCAGGCTATTGGCTTGCACGACGAAAAATTCGGATTATCCAGAGCAGAGGGCAACTCCTATCCGGCTCGAGCGAGTGAGTTGAACCACATCTGCGGAATTATGGTTGATTGCCACAAACAAGTTCCCTTATTGGAGGATTAAAAAAAGCTGCCAGTCTTTATACTGGACGAGGGTCTCGATTACGTCTATGCATTTGAGAAAATTCCCTATCGTCGATCGCCTACAAATGGATCGCCGCCAATTTTAAGCCAGTAAGACATGGGTCTGTTATGGTTCCGCGAAAACTATTTTTTCATCTTCGGCAGATTGGGCTCTTCGGCCCAAAAATCCAGATCAAGATTAAAGTCTATGTCCATCCGTCTACTCCCCATACCTTCGCCAGTTCTTTTCTGAGCATTCGACTCTCAGCAAGTAAGCCAAGTTTATCTCTGTCCACTGGGATACCGCACCTCTCTGCCCCGAAAGGATCTGCTTCTGGGTCAAAATTGATGGGGTCATCAATCTCTATCTTCCCAAAGATTGACTTCATGTTCTGCACTTGATTATACCAGAAGCCGCCATCCATTTCGAACGAAAACACCCCCTGGAATGGAAGATCATCGGCTCTTTCAAGCAGCACTGCAACGCGGAATCCAGGTGTGATTCCGTCCTGCTGACTGCGGTTTTGGGAGGCAGTCCACCAAACTCTATCATAACGCTGCTCTGCCGTATTGAATTCGCCCCTCCCAGATTGGAATTTCTCAAAGTAGATCTGCTTATGCTTTACCTCTTTCCCTCTGTTGTATCTAGCATTCCTACCAGCAGGAGTAGGGTTACCCTGAAGTGATGCTCCAGCTTCTACCTCTTCCCTTTTCGCTACTTCCCCTTCCGTACGGTTAAGATAGGAACTCAGGAAAGGCGCATATGCGATGACGTTCGGACTTTCCATGACATCTGGCATTGGGCGAGGAAATTGAAGACCTATTTTAATCCATTTAGTGATGTGTTTATCGTGAAAGGAATGTATTTCAAATCCGAGTACAATGAGAGTCGCCGGTGGACCCTCGACTGATAGACTGCCATGAACACAGGTATCTAACATAACGTTGACCGAGAAATATGAGTCTTCTTGGCTGTGAACGTTTCCACGCTGGCTCTGAGTTGGTGGGTTATTCCTTGTTCTGAGACCTCCATCTGTACGGGAAGCTTCGACGATGGGAAAGGATAATGGTTGCTTCAGCTCCGACTGCGACGGCATGATAAAAGAAGTTGTACCGCGATGAACTCCAAAATTCTGTCAGTAGCGAGCTGGCAAGCAAACAGCAGCGAGCTGGATATATATCGATTGGTGAGATAGCTGTGTGGAGCACGCTAAACTCAGGTATGAATAGCGAAATGCCTGACGATATATGTCAGGGCATCCTTGTTGCTGAAATTCGCAGTGTGTATGAGAGGGGAAGACTGTCTATTTCATCTAGCATAGGACCAGGACTTTATAGGTACTCAGAGCTCGGAGTTCGGATAGGAGCTCCTGACCGAACGCCGCTACAAACAGCGCTACTCGAACTGCAAGAACCAAAAGGGTGCCAGCCTCTGGACTCCACTGTCACTACTTCCACAACAAATTGCAATACTTGCCTAAGCGGATTCCTTGTAAGACTCTGGTCATTTTAATATAAGGGTTGAAAGGTGTCATAAAATTAGCACCTGAAGAGGAGCTGCCGTTTACCAGTGAATTTAGTAGGACTCGAAGGCTGGCATCATATTCTATCGGTTGTTCCGCGAATCCTGTTAGGATACCTGGCACTCTGGAGATGACAAATTCACTCTTTACTGGACACAATCAATGCAGCAATTATCGGCGATGACGTTCTGATGATCAGCCAACGAGGCTGAACACGGCACGAAGTCGGTTAGCCATACTGAAATCAGGAGGTCAATATGCAGCTGGGATAGATAAGCACGCAACCTCAGCCTACCAGGCCTTGCTCTATACGAACTGCGGGCGCCTTCTGGTGGGGCTACAGCAGCCCTGGGGAGGAGAAGTCGTTGATTTTTCTGTGGCGAAGACTGCCTTTTACCCTGATGACACGTTGCTCTTACAACGTCTACGCCTTGCATTTTACGTTCGCATGATAATTCGTCTTTCTCAGAGTCATTCTAGTACGTCAAACATTGGTCGTCTCAACCACGTCACTCCATGTCCGGCTCCGTGGCATCTCGATCTACACTAGATTGGTCTCACGTCTTAAGTCTTGTTCAGGAAAGGAAATCACAACAGCTAGAGGTTTACCTGATGTCGGTGGATGTCAGAACTTATCCTCCATCTTGTTTGCCATTGCACCAATGTTTGGCAGCTTGTTTTGAGGGCGGCGATAGCGAAAGCCAGACGTGTTTGGATATTATTCTGTCACCTACTGGACACGCCAGTAGCTATGAAGATAATTTCAGGAACCTCCTAGATTTCGAAATTAACCAGATGCCCCCCTCATTATCAGCGAGCGATGAAAACCGCAACACGGCTATTAAAATTGCGACTCAGTTGCTTAACACATTTCCACAATTTGCCAAGGATCGATTCAGACATGACCAGAATATATTTCAACGAGCAGCACTCAATTGTGCAAGTGAAATAATTCCAGCTGCCTATCGCGCAATCGCATCTACCTCGAGCGATAGAGATGCGCAAGCCCTTATTCGTGAACGAGCTTCGCCTGGGTATCAATCTGCACTTGAATATGCAGTTGCAAACAAGTCTGAAAAAGAGGTCGATATGCTTCTGAAGATGGATCCAGGTCAGCTGGCAATCGAAATTTCTGATGAGGGGGGAAAGACCATGGCAGCGGTGTTATTTGAAACCCTCAAATTTGTGACGGGTCGACAGCAGAAGCAGTATGAAGCTATCGTGAAGAGTCTCTTCCCGCATTCAAGGAGTAACCTAGTTACTGTGGAAATGCTTCAGACAGTAGTGAAGACAGGATACGTAGGAATACTCGAACACCTGGCAGACTTACAACCCGAGCACATAAAGACTTCCCAGCTGTTACATCAAGCTGTCGAAGAAGAACAGATTGGAGCTGTTAAATATTTAGTTCGGGCATGGCCAAATCTCGTTTCCCAGCGTTGTGGACAGCAGCATTCAGTTCTTAGTAAGAGATATCAGAAAAACAGCTCAGACCCCAAAAAGAGGGGACAAATTGTAGAACTTATACTACCAGAAATAATAAGGCGTCACCCCTTACAGCAAGTACGTGAGCTACTCTCAGATTCAGCAGGTAAAACTCCGTCTTTACAAAGGAAATGGAACAATTTGTTACTAAAATCTTACAGATTCAGGTAAAGTCTCCCGCCATTCATTCGAAATAGTTGTCTTTCTTTCTCGTACCGTATCAGCGGGAAGTATCTCTACACTTCATTACAACTTTTATGGTCCACGATGCACTAATAGTAGAGTCCCACTAGATAAACTACTGTGTTTGGATTTGTTGGCACAGACCGGCGCACCACAAACGCTGATGCGTTTCATCAAGTCCATTGAGGCAGAGTTGAAGAACCAAAGGTCATCGGCGCTTGCCGAAAATACTGATATCGTAACTCTTTTGATGCAGCTGAAATCTCGACCGACGGGAGATCAAACTTCACAGGACGTAGCCCTTGACGCCATTCGCCAGTACGAGCATCTTACAATCAGGGATGTTGTACGAAGATTGAAATGGAAATCCAAGGATAGAGATAAAATGCAATTGCAGGAAGCACAAGGATCGCTCGCTCTATATGGAATTCAGTTTCAACCATACTTAAAATACGTCACGCTTCCATCCTTCAAGTTCAATGACGTTGACGAAGTTCCTCGCAAAGAAGCAAAGGTCATCTTCGAATGGCTACGTAACTGTAAGAAAGTTAAGAAAGTTTTTGAAGTCCGCATAGAAGACTGCCAGCATCGGCCCCACAGTGAAGAGCTTATTGAATCCTCTCTTTCGGATCTAGGGGTCGAGCTCTTGGATTGGAAAAGACTGGATCTATCGATCGAGTCTATTTACACTGCTGTGCCTGAGGTGCAAATTCTGAAGCTCTACTCAAGTGGCAATAGAGCTGCCTTGGACCACTGGCTTGGAGAGAATGGATTGAAAACATTAACCAAGGTAGAGTGATTCAACATCTTTGGGGAACCTCATGAGGTGCATGTAGATCTCCTCACAGTAGACTGACAAACCGTAGCTTAAGGAAGCATCTATAACGATAATCACTGTACGGTTATTCCCATGAGCAATTGTCCCAACTCTCAAATGACTAGAATCAAACTAGGATGATATCAGCCTCGATCGTGCAAACTTGATTGAGACGACCCTTATGGAGAGAATCAGTAATGACGAAAAGCTACGAGGAAAGGTTACCGTCCAAAGACGACCCTGGGTTGAGGTTCCGCCTGCGCCCCAAGCGCCCACTGACATGAAATCCAAGCTACGTTTGTAAGAGATGCACAAAAATTAAAAGTTCAACTTCAAACACTCACTGACTAACTTCAGACGCCCTACTACCATCAACAAGCTGGACTATTTTGTCGGCAAATACAGAATGTACAAGGATCAACCAAGAAAGTGGTTTGAGCAAGGCGCTTCATTGCCAAAGGCTATTGACAGTACCAATATCAAGATCGCAATACTGGATAGCGGGTTAAATTTCAACACTTTCTCCGGATCTGATCAGAGAATTACAGGGGCCAGTTTCATTCACACGCAGTCAGGAGAAAGAGAGTCCATGTGGTGGTTTGCCGTCGATCCTCATGGATCGCAGATGGCCAATATCATGACACAGATTGATCCGCATTGTGAGCTGTACGTCGTTCAAGTGACAGAGCAGCGAGATGATCTGCATTGTCAACGTATTGTTGAGGTAACGACTCCCGAACAGGGCACGTGATTTGGATAAAAATGTTAACGATCTCCAAGGGCATTCGATGGGCTATCACTAAGGAGGTGGACCTTATCAACTTGAGCCTTGTCTTATATGATCAGGACGATGATCTTTGGAAAGCACTTGAGGAAGCTCAAAAAGCAGATATCCCAGTAATGTGCAGCACAGCAGACCGAGGATACGTCGGGCAAGATGTCTGGCCTGCAAGGTACTCCACTCAGTCGTCCATAAAATATGGCTTAGACAACATCATTCCGATCGCTGCATGTAGCAAACTTGGCCGCGTGACAGACTTCAGCAGCGAAACAAACGCCTTGTTCCTTTTCCAAGGCGAAGAGATTGATGCCTCAGATGGAGCGCTTGCAATTGAACCACTGTCAAGTCAGGTTTCGGGAAGCTCCGTTGCCACGGCAATTGCAAGCGGTATCGCATCTTTAAGCTTGGCCTGTCATCAAATTGCGATCCGTATGCCGGTCGCGTCAGAGCCGTTATCGCGAGTAGGCCGGACGGCCCTCATTCGCCAAATCTTTAAATCGGCGAGCAACCAAGTGACAAAACAAGTCCAACCGTGGCTCTTCTTTCCACCGCAAGCGAAAGGAGAACTGCACAACAGGAGTGACTCGGATTATACACTATCTGAACCGGATCACGTCGAAGCCTGGATACGTGATGTGTTTATTCCGGGTATGTCAATGGTTGTAACGTGATACTCTTGATAACTGATATAATCACGAAATACAGCAATAACTCCGACGCAATAAGGTTATCATGCCAATACCTTCTTATTACGTAGACATTGAGGTCAACCTAGGTAGTTCAAGTTTACTTTACATGATAAGGAGTCCAAATGAAGGACGAGAAAGAAGATGGATTGTAGGACTCCAGAGCTACATGGTATTTATATACGGCGAACAGCTACCTAAGCACCTTTTTCAGCAGCGATCTAAGCAATTTTCTGAGCACCGGTTCGAGCACCTGTATGAGCAGCTATTCTAGCGCTACCTAAATGCCCAGGTGCTCGAACAGGTATTCAGACAGCTGCTTGAACAGTTGCTAGGACAGCTACGCTAAGCTAAGACACCAAAATTCCGTTACGTTTACCCTGAATAGCTTCAAAAGTTGCTCCAATATGGCCAGAACGATAGCATTTACTAATTTTCATATATTCGGATAGAAAACATGCTGCGGCGCAAATTCAGAATCCGAGACGATCTGCACTAGAATAGTGCCGTGCCACTCGCAAATTTTCTTTGGCGATTTTGATGTCACATGTCACACTTCTAGACCGGCGGCAAGGGTCTTATCAGCCAATCATGCTGGCCCAATGACGCAGTACCTTTACATCTGCTTTTTCCTGCAGATAACACTGGCTTGGCATATGTTTTTATATGCATAGCATGCGCCCAATTTGGGCGCAAATACCCTCAGCACTCCATGTCGTGACCTGATATTGTCGCTGCCATGTCGATGTCACAAGAGTTGGAAGAGGAAAGACGGGGAAGTAAGATTGACGCGCAAGATGAGAATCGACTCGCGGAGTTGGGATACAGACAAGATCTGAAAAGAGATTGGACTGCGCTGCATAATTTTGGCGTATCATTTTCCATCATTGTGAGTTCTGATTTATCGCATTAATTATCTTCGGAGTTTTCATGCTTCCAATCTACCAGATTGGTAGGATGTGCCCTTGAGTCGTACTATCGCTATTGCTTCCTCATCAACGTCCGAACAAATCCCGTTTTCCGCTGGTAGACAATGTTCACATTTGTCTCTACGCTGGGCATGTCAAATTGGGCTAAAGCGATACTTTTCTGAGAGACAACGATTGTATAGGGCGTAGCTGACAGTACTTCGTCTGCAGAGTGTTGTGACTGGCATTACAACCTTATTCAGGTGAGTAAAACAAGTCCAACTCATGAACAGAATGCAAGTTTACGTAGCAAAGCTATGGACTCAATACAGGAGGCCCCGGTGTCATGGTTACAGGCTGGATATGTGTGGCCTTCTTTACCTTTTTCGTAGGCCTCAGCATGGCAGAGATTGTCTCTGCTATTCCTACGAGCGGCGGCCCCTACTTCTGGGCTGCCATTCTGGCCCCGAAAGAGCATGCAGCATTCTTATCTTGGATAACGGGATGGTTTAACTTCGTTGGCCAGGTGCGGCATTCATCTCATGTTCGAGGAGGGTTACGTCTCTGATCCAATTCTAGTTTGCCGTCACAACAGGTATTAGTTTCGGTCTGGCTGGTCTTATCTCCACTACTGCAACTGTAAAAACCAATTACGAGCCGACAGCTGGAAAGACCCTTGGCATATATATTGCCGTCTTGTTCAGCCACGGCTTGCTCAACAGCTTCGGCGTGCACCTCCTCAAATACTTCAACAACAGCTCCATCATCCTGCACAGCCTTGGTGTCGGCAGTCTCGCCATTGCCGTCGTCGCCGCCGCTCCCAAACACCAACCCGCCTCCCAAGTCTTCCAGCACTTCTACGACGGCACCGGCGTCGATGGCGCCCCGGGCTGGTCCATTCGCGCCTCCCCCGCCTACGCTGCCATCTGCGGCATCCTCCTATCCCAATACACCATCACCGGCTACGATGCCTCCGCACACATGAGCGAAGAAAGCCGGGACGCGTCGCGGAGCGCGCCCATCGGCGTGCTGACCTCCATCGGCTGCTCCGCCATCTTCGGCTTCTTCCTGCTGCTCTGCCTGCTCTTCTCCATCCAGGACTTCGACGCGACCGTCGCGACCCAGTACGGCCAGCCCGTGCTGCAGATCCTGGTCGACATCTTCGGCCCGGACGGCGCGGTCGCGCTCATGACCCTCATCATGCTCTGCGTCTGGCACTGTGGCCTCTTCAGCCTGACCTCCAACTCGCGCATGATGTTCGCGTTTGCGCGCGACGGCGCCCTGCCGCGCTTCTTCGCCACCGTCGACGCCCGCCGCCGCGCGCCCGTCCGCACCATCTGGCTCGCGGCGTTCCTGGCCTTCTGTCTGGCCCTGCCCTCGCTGGGCTCCACCGTCGCATTTTCTGCTGCGACGAGCATCGCCACCATCGGCTTGTACCTCAGCTACGCGACGCCCATCGTGATCGCGCTGGTCTGGCCGGGCAATTTCAAGCGCGGACCCTTCAACCTCGGCGCCCTGAGCCGGCCCGTAGGTGTCGTCGCGTGCCTCTGGGTCAGCTTCATCACGGTCGTCTTCTGCTTGCCGACATCGAACCCCGTAGATAGCCAGACGCTGAACTACACGCCCGTGGCGGTGGGCATTGTGGCGGTTGGCGCGTTTGGGAGCTGGTTTCTGTGGGCGCGGAAGTGGTTCACCGGCCCGGTTCGGCAGATTGAGGCGGAGAGGGCCGGGGTACCGATTGATGAGCCAGGCGTACTGGAGGAAGTGGAGAGGGAAGGGAAGTTGCCCTAGGGGGGAAACTGCGTTTGGGGGGGCTTTTGGAGAGGAATCTTGGTTGGATGTTTACGTTTTGAAGTTTTTTTTGCATTTCAAGGAGTTTTGGCACAGAAAGAGTCGGCTGAAGTTGGTCGTAACTTGTATCTCCCTAGTTCAATTCCACGCGTTACATATACATTACATTTCGTTCCTTTCGTTAGTGACCCGCTTGATATTGCGGGCAAAAATTGCGCAGAATAAAAAAAAGGGATAAGTTGGTATCATGGTAAACATCGTTCATGCCTGATGCATCAGAAACAAGAAATGCCCAGTGAATCGTAAGAGCACTTACGGTACCCAGAAAGAAGGATATTTCACGCTCAAACATCAACTCCACTATCAATCTTCTCGCCATCGTTTGGCCTACCCGCTCCTTTGCCCTTTTCGAGTGCGACCAGTGTAGGCACAGCAACAGTCGCACTTTTTGATCTTCTGCCGGTAAGCTTCTGAAAGCTCTTCTTCCCACCTACTAGCAGAGGACCTGTTGCATGACTGATGCTTGCATGTGGGTAGAGCGAGAGGGAGTCTTTCGCCTGAGGGCTTCCCGACAGTGCCTCGATCACCGACTCGCTGAGCGAGCGATCTAGACGTTGCGTTCCGCTCGTTCCTACGACTTGGGCAGCTTTTTGATCTGGCAATACGGGTGTGGCCGAGGTTGTTGTGCTCGGCTGAGGGTTTGGAGATTTCGGGGTTTGGAGACTTCTGCTTGCTGTCGTTGCGAGAACAGTAGCAACTGAAACATTTTCACTAGACCTCGCTCCGGAAGGACTATTGGTCGCAGGCGGCGTCAGTGGAGTGCGAGGCAGTCTCTTGCTTGCGGTCGTAGGCGTCCTCGGCTGAGACCTGGACGGAGAGGCGGAGGGAGTGCGATACAAAACGCTATTAGGTAATCGTGGAGGATCCAAGGGGATATTCGAAGATGAATCCCTTTTAGCATGTGCAGATGGTGGCAGCGAGTCCTTTCTTGGCGGATGTGGTTTGTTAGATTCGGGAGTGACAATTCCGAGACCAGTGACTGTCAAGGGCTCCGGCCAATCAGGGAGCGGCTGAGTTTGGGATGATGCGGAGATTGGTGCGTTGGAGCTCGTGCGATGTGAATCAGAAATCGAACTGGGAGTAGGACTGCTTTTCGTAGATGATCCTTGAAGACGCTGAATCCTTAGATTTGCCCGCCTAACATCGCTTTTATACCCTTTTACATCAAGCTTATATAGAACAATGTCTTTCACATGGTAGTCGATTTCCCGCTCTAGTTGTTCAATGCGTTGAAGCGGGTCCGTTGTGGTTTTTTCCTTCGTGTTAGCGGGAGCCACTGAAGAGCGCGCTTTTTCTTGGATATCTGCCATGGTTCGGCCGATATCCATTTTGCCGCTAAGAGCGGAGTTCGCTGGGTGTATTTGCTCAGGACCTTTGCGGGCATGTGCCCGAATTTCAGAGTGAAGGAGGGCAGTGATCTTATTGCGTTCTGCATGTAATGAATGGATGGATGCATCTCGCTCACCAAGCGTTTGGCTGAGCTGAGTAACCTGGGCCCGAAGAGTTGCCAAGTCTTGGCTGCCATCTTGACTGATGCTATCGCTCCACTTTGACCTTGCAGCTGAGGTTGGTTGGAGGCTTTGGGGCAGATGTTTGTTATCGATCTGGAACCGGCACTGACGAAGCTCTTGCTCCAGGCGAGTGATGTAGTGGTTACGATCGATTTCCTCCTGTTCCAGACGTCGGATATGGTTGTTCAGCTCGGCCAAAGCCGGCTCATTATCACGGCCCGATTGGTATGCCCGCAACGCTTGTTTTAGGTCATGAGCTTGTCGTTCCACTTCTCGAAATCTGCTGCGCAAGCCCATTTCTGACTCATTCCACTTCTGATAAGCATTCTGCAATTCTTGCTTCAAGAGACGTTCGCGATTGTGCAGATTGAGAGCAGTCTGCCGAAGCTCATGATTCTCCTCAAGTACATCGTTTTTTTGAGCATTGGCAACTTCCAAGCGGGCCTCAAATGCATCTACCATGTTGTTTAGGGCCTTCTCGGTCATCTGTGCTTTCGCCAATCTCTGCATTAGGGTTTCGACATGTTCTTGCTTCGTTTTGACGGCTTCACGGAGGAAAAGACGTTCTTTTCGGATGTCATCCACTTCGATGTCATGCTTGTGAACAGAGCTCAGCTTCCGTCTCAGGATTTCCACCTCTGCAGCCATTTCTTGAGAAGCTCTTTTCTGTTCGTTGAAAGCGGACTGATAGCTTGTCATGCTTGTTGCGGACTGGCCTTCAGTGCCAGAGGCGGAAAGTTGAGAGGAATTCAGCGTTGTTTGTAGACGCAATCGTCCTTGTTGCGGGTCAGACACTATACATACGATCTTCTTCAAACCCTCGCAGGGAAACTGACCTGCGTCGCCTATTTCCGATGACCTTTCGGAAGCTAGTCTTTGCTGCTGTTCAAGACAATTTGCATATAACTTGAGTGCACCAACCTCTTTATCGTGTGCTAGACTGAGGCTGGTGATGTATTCGTCATGAGATCTTCGTAGGTCCGTGAGTTGCACGGTGAGCAAGGCAATGGTACGATCTCGATCTGCAATCGTCGTCGTGTAATCACCTTTTTGATCAAGGCTTGCCGCCTTTTTGAGAGCCTGGTGGGATTGCAGCGTCAGTTGCAATGCCTTTAAATTTGGACCCAAATGAGCATATGGAATTGAGGCAATGGTTTCCTCAAAAGAAATGTCGGCATCCCCTGGCTAATCCAATCGAGGAAACCCCCAATCAAAAGTCTGAAACCAATGTTCACTAGTTTCTCACTCAAAAGAAAATTAGGCCAGTTAAATAGGAAGAACTTTGATGGGGGGTTCCGCGACTCGGATTCAGACTTATAGTTTCTGAGGAGTTTTGGTAGCGCGACATTTCTTCCGACACTCCCTGATGCTATTAACTGGTTTAGAGGCTTTACTAACCTGAGCAATCTCTTGTTTCACTAATTCACTGGGCAAAAACGTCGTGGACTGGCTACCCAAAGACCCTTGCTGATAGACTGAGTGATGACCAGACATTTGACCCAACCTGGTGTCATTCGACGTCGGTGAATTGGGGCTCGTGAATTGACTTGAACTCTCTGAAAGATTCCTCTGGATTGGTGGCAGAGGAGAATGATGATCTTGTGTCTTGTGATTCACCAGAGTAGGACTGTTCTCGCTTACGCTCCGCTTGTGCCTAATTGTGACTCCATTCTCCCAAGGAACCGTATGAGGCCTATCAATGTCGAGTCCAAGACCGAGGCCCAAATTTTTCTTCTCGGATCTATGTCCTATCTTCTCTTGAGATATAGGAGTGGCTGGATAGCCTTCATTTTCTTGCAACAGCGATCCCGGAAGTTCAGCGACGTAGCTGGTTTCACGATTTGGAGTTGGCGGCGCGGTGTGAGACCGGGGTCTACCGTTTGGTACGGATGAATGCAGCGGCGAGCGAGGTGCACCGGTGGCCGACAAAGGTGGCGACCAAAGAATTTCATTGACGACGGCCAAGAGATTCGTCGCCGAGTTGACAGCAGCATCTTGCAGGGCCAGAGAGCTCGAGGGTATGGATGGTAGCGAAGGGGGATCCTGGGGAGGGACGAAGGTAAGGACTTTGGGCTTGCGGCCTGACTTTGGCGACTTCTGTTGAACCAACCTGTCAGTTCGGAAGATCACGAGTACTGCTGCAGCTCAGAGGCATTTGCGAACTCCAGCCTTGACGCAATTGCAGCTCAAGTATCTGGCTTTCCGGCAGTACTAGAACCTATAAGTAAGGGCCAATTGCACTCACCATTCTGGAGATACTGCTTCTACGCGGAGACCCATGCGAAACAGCATCATCAGACGCATCGTCGAACGCAGACACCAGTCCACCAAGAGAAAGACTTTCCTTGGCGCTACGCCGTTCGCCTTTAGTCCAAGTGAAGAACTTGGACGTCATGATAAAACATAACCATTACGAGTGTGTTGGCAAAATTAAAAACTGCAGCTAAAGCAGAAGAAGGATTGACGGAAAAGAACGAGCAACGGGAGCCGAAAAGTATGGACCTACAATTAAAGAAAGTTGCAAAAGGTGGGTTAGATCCGAAAGACTGCGCCGCGAAAGGAGCTAAGTACAGCAACGGCTAACACGACCGCGCCTCGTCACCGCAATGAAGCGGCAGCAAGCCCACATAGTAAGCAAATAGGCATGGAGACCGGACAGCCACAAGCAATAAGCAGAAAAGGCCAAATCTGCAGCGCAGGTGCATCTAGGCGCGGGAGCCAACCCAACCCCGCGCCATTGGGCGTCTGCCCTTTGGTTCATGAGAAGGCTGATGGCTTTTCCAATGGCGCTCGCAGGGCCCGCAGAATGGTGGGTAGCTTGCGGCTGAGACGATTGGATCAGCATCGTCCACCGGTACAAGTCTGAGACGAAAATCTCCGACCATTGCTCGAGACGCGAAAAGATGGAGGTGAGCGGCCACTGACTGACATTGCGTAACCGCTGGCCGAAGGTTGCGCGCCTCTTTTGATTGCAGTGGGGGCCTTTTTTGCCTGAAGGAAGCATGACCCAACCTGGGACTGCGGCAATTGAAAGAGTGGAAATCGCGCAACTGTGTCATTGGAGTGGTCAGACGGTGAATGTCTTACACACACACTGCATATCTTAAGAGGGTATACGATGGAGTATGTGGTGTTCTTAGGTTACATGTCAACCTAAGCTATGAAGAGAGCGGCGGTGGCTGGTGAGTGTTACAGGCGGTCAGTTCTGCACGGCCCGAGCCTGCTTAGCCACAATCTAAGATCCTACACCGCATTTGCCTACCGTCACCTTGTGCGAGGATGCATCCAGAAGACGAATCGGCAGAGCGCCACAGAAAGCGCAGGCGGCATAGCGATGACCCTAGTGATACAGAAAGGCGGACAGGCCGCCGAATCTCTCCCAGCTGTGAAGGTTCAGCACGTCACGGACGCCGTGATGAGAAAAGACGATCGTCAAGTGCCAACGAAGATGACCGCGTGAAAGACTCACATCGCATTGGACGCAAGCGTGATCAGATAAGTCCCATTCGCCGCAGGGATGACTCTAGGCGCAGAAAGAGGTGGTCTTTGAGTTCTGACGAAGATGATGTTGGTCACGCCCATAGGAAAGGCAGGAGTTCGGGAAATGGCTACAGATCCAGAGATCGAAGCAGGTCGCCAGATTATTCTGATGCGGACACAAGACACAGGCGAGCAGAACGCCCCGACTCCGACAGTGTAGCAGAAAAGCGCAGGCACCGGCACGGACGCAGGGAAAGGAGCAGAGACCGCGACTCTGACAGCGAAGAAGCGCGACGTCGAGACAAATACAGGCGCAGAGATAGGAGCCGGGATCGCGACCGCAGCCGCGGAAAGCGCCAAAGCCAACGCCAACGCTCTTGGAGTCCGCACCAAACCCGACGACGTTCGCGTTCCCCTCGCAGAAGATATCGCTCGCCACCATCCCGCAACTCCTCTCCACCCCACCGCTCCCACGACCCGCTCCCCTCCCAACTCGACGCCTTCCGCGCGCTCCCCCGCACCGGCCACACCCCGCCGCCCAACGACAAGCCCATCCCCAAAGAAAAGCCCAACTTCAACCCGACCGGCCTGCTCGCGCGCGAGACCAATCTCATCGCTGGCACCGACATTGTGCTCAAATATAACGAGCCGCCCGAAGCCCGCAAGCCTCCACCTACGCAGGCATGGCGTCTCTTCATCTTCAAGGGCGCGGACGTGGTGGAGACGGTGGAACTGGGCGCGCGTAGCGTCTGGTTGCTGGGGCGGGAAGCGAAGGTCGCGGACCTGCTGGTGGCGCATCCGAGCTGCAGCGGACAGCATGCTGTGGTGCAGTTCCGGCATACAACGAAGACGGGGAAGAGAGGGGAGCCGAGGGCCGGGGTGAGGCCATACTTGTTGGATCTGGAAAGCGCAAATGGGACGTGGTTGAATGGGGCGAAGGTGGAGAGTCGGCGGTATGTAGAGTTGAGGAATGGGGATGTGGTAAAGCTGGGGAGTAGTGAGAGGGAGTATGTGATTATGTTACCGCCGAAGGAAGGTTGACGGAGGCTAGCGTATTGATGGACGGCAGGCATTGAGGATTGTGGTAGACGCAAAAGTTGTCTTAACGAAATCTCATCCTAGGATAGCTTAGACAAGGGTCTGTAATCTTGTTGAGTAAGAGTGAAAGCTTTTATAAGCCTCGGTGTAATTCAGACAAGAACATGCATCTGTATAATTGGATCTGCCTGGGTCATTGAAGCGCCCATTAAAATCTATGACTGCTGCGGGAATGATCGAGAAGCCGATATCCTGGAGCGTCCTTGAATTCCCTACGCTGCTATCACCACCGCGGTCTGCATGAAAAAAACAGATGTTCAGGGCAATCCGGCCGAAACGATAAAATCCACCTGTGCAATGCTGCATCTCTGCCTGCTGATCATGATGTCCATGCGCCCGAAATATGCTGCCTCTTTCCAAAACTCCGTTTCAAAAGACTGTTTCATGCCTGCCTTGAAGGTGGTCCATCGATACTCTACACCAATCATAGCTCAAAATGATCGTGGGGAAATGTCTGCATCCGCGTCATGCACCTTGTGTCATTTTCGCGAATTCCCTCTTATCTGATCCCGCAGTTCGTCTTTGAAATGCTGCAGGAAGCCTGGCCCGTTGTCTACGTTTGTTCCCCCCATCTCCTCCGGTGGTGTACCA
This sequence comes from Bathelium albidoporum, assembly GCA_021031095.1. Classification (NCBI taxonomy): domain Eukaryota; kingdom Fungi; phylum Ascomycota; class Dothideomycetes; order Trypetheliales; family Trypetheliaceae; genus Bathelium; species Bathelium albidoporum. The sequence goes on along the minus strand of JAGFVP010000022.1, from coordinate 135,983 downwards.
TGCCGAAGGCGATGCACTCTTTTCTGGAGCGTCTGGACGGCTCTATGGAAAGTGGGGCTGGCCAGTAGCTGGAAAGTCCTGTGTCAACATTTGCAGAAAAAGTTCCCGACGGATGCCACTTACGCGAGTGGTTAAATAGACCTGGAGACGCAATCAGTATGTGATGTCAAGGCGTAGGAAAGGTCAGCGTACTTCCGCCATTTGAAGCCATGGTAACCGCATAATCGCAAACTGGCATACACACACAGTACAGCCTCCCGATTTGAATCTGGACGTAGTTGGATGGGACGAAATGCCAGTCTCAAGATGCAGCGAAAGGATTGGCCGAGGTAGCGGCCGGGGATGATGATTCGAAACGATGTTTCAAAGGTGTCGAACGACAAGGGGCCAACGTGCCATCTAGACCATCGCGTGCCCCGTTTATTTATGGCTTTGACAGACTACCGAGCCCAGGCCATGCCAGCGCCTTAACTGTGAGTGGCAATCTCAAGGACATTTTTTTCGGCTTGTTCCTTAGTTTCCTCTTCTCTGAGGCTACAGATCTCCCACAACCCCCCGAGTCACCCGCTTTCTCCAGTGATCTTTATCCTAGTATTGATAACGTGTATCGGGCAAATTTCCCCTCCTATTCCCCCGCCTTCTGCCTTTTTGAACCCCTCTACTGGGAACAGCGTACTGGACAGACAGCCGGTTTCCCTTCTATTCGTATATTTTACCCAATCAGGCAATCTATCAGATATTCCAAGAAGTTTCCGATACTCGTCATCCGCCACAGCAATCACACGTCCTTTTATCTGCGCCTCACGTTGATCCTCCTCTCCTCCTCGTCTTTCCTCGAAGGGTCCAAATCTCCTGACGGACCCATCAGTCAGCGCTCCACTACATGCGCCGAGTTCTTATAAGCCTTTCGATATCGCACAAAACAATCTGATATCCGGAGCTGAAGCGCATAGTGCTGTATGGTAGTTTGCTGGCAAAGAGGGGGCGGCTTTCGAGTTATAACATTCGCTTCTTCGAGGACACTTCCCATCCTTGTTTCGTGTGTTTGGAAGCGACCGCAGACGACATCGCCCAACCTGCATCACTTTCGCGCCCTGCGGCGCAAGGCCGCCAGTCGGCAGCTTGGCGACCAAATGAGTGCTGGATCCACGTCAAGAACATCTAGTGCGGCCTCGAAGCGATCGCGGTCTGGCTCGCCCATGAGTAAGGCGTCTACAGAGGCACAAGCTGCAGCGCCGACATCAGCGCCAGACCTCGCCCACGAAGAGGCTCAACAGCCACCAGAGCCACCAGCATTCCTACGGCAGACAAAAGCAGGCAGGTTGGCATGGAGCCCTGGGCGACCCTCTTTTGCACGCGGGCGAACGCGCTGACCAATTCACAGAAGTCCACACAAGCTTCGTAGATCTGGAATGGCAGCAACGCCATCGCCTGGCGCAGGGGATGCAGGTGACGGATCCCGCGTCCAAGTGGGCAAGAGTATCCGGTGAAGAAGTCTCGCAACGGAACCGGTATTTGAACGTTGACCCTTATCTCAACCATCGCATACGCCTCAAGGTCCCAGAAGGGCATAGCGACTATATAAATGCTTCGCCGATCACTCTACACAGTAAGAAGACCGGCCTCACGAGTCATTACATTGCCACGCAGGTATGCCAATTCCAAATCCTGTGCAGTTTATCGATCTCATGCGTTTGGCTGTTAGGGTCCCAAAGAAGCGTCTTCGAGTCATATCTGGCGGATGATATGGCATGAGACCGGTCCTGTCGCAGTGATTGTAATGTTAACCCAGATACATGAACAAGGCAAAGAGAAGTGCTTTCAATATTTTCCATCCGACATGGCAAATCCAACCGTTGCCATCAATGACGATGACGAGTTTGGCGATGGTTTCATCGGATCGATCACATTGCAAGAACTTACCGAGGATCCAAGAACGAGATCAACCATCAGAAAAATGCAATTGGACATCGGTGATGAAAGCAAAACAGTATGGCACCTCCTCTTTAGCGGATGGCCAGACTTCTTGGTTCCAGAAGCCGAGGACAGGGCTGCCCTCTTGGAGCTTATCAAGGTGTCTGCGGCGCTTAATGATGGGGAGACCAACGGGTCAGATACAGTCAATCGATCTCATCCGGACTCGGACTTGAAGCCCAATCCTCGCATCGTCCATTGCTCCGCTGGCGTTGGTCGTTCAGGCACTTTTATCGCTTTGGACCACCTGATGAATGAACTGTCTCTGGGCGCACTAGATGGCGTTCCGGAAGACGAAGATATGATATCGGCAACAGTCGATGAGCTACGGAAACAGAGGATGATGATGGTCCAGGGAGAACCTCAATTTCATTTTCTCTACGAGGTGCTGAAGGGACAGTGGGCCGCTCACCACGGTCTATCTGATCCGATCTTCGGCATCGAAGCAGTTGAGCAAGACACTTCACAGGAGCCAGAAGTGAAAGTGCCAAGATTAGAGTAGACTGCACAGTGTTGGATTGTGATAGCATTGGAAATGGAAGCTGTCGTGTAGCGCGCTCGTCCAATTGTTTCAGTAGATATTTGTGGTCACAGCGTTATTGTTAGGCCATAGCTGTGAATCAGTTGCTTAGTTCATGATATTTGCGATGCCTGCTTTTACTCTGGTCTTTTCACTTGAAAGCTCGACCCCTTTGATGGTAACTTTGGTGATGGAATGCAACATTACAAGCTATTGGATCAGATCATCCCAGCCACATTTTCAACGTGGTGGGGATCACGCTTCAAGTCGGAAGCTCCTGGGTAGTGGCGAAAATGCACAGAAGCAAGCCCTGGCGCCTTGTGAGTGTGATTGTGCGGAACAGAAGGAGTCTTGTCAACATTACCAGTTGCTTAGAGCTGTGACGGGACAGGCCCAGTCGTGAATAAGTCGCTTATTCTACAGTGTTTCGGCACCTTTTTTTCCTTAAGTCACATCTTTGAGCCCTTTCGCAAGCCAACGACCTTATGCCGTGTTGTTGAATTTCTGTAGGGGGCAACTACAAGTCCGGCCATGTATTCCAAAGGTACGTAATACGTCTTGGCTTGTTTGGTGTCCATATATCTGCTCCTTGAAGCTAGTGGATGTAATGAAGCAAGTAAAGTCGAACCAGGGTGCAGACCAGAGCATAGTCATTCATCAAAAGCTAGATGTCAGGCCCATCAGGGGATGACAAAAGAAATGTCGGCATCCCTTGGCTGATCATACAGATCATAAATCCAAATTCAAACCGTAGAAACCCCCATCAGAACCTCAGCTATTATTTTTAGTTTTATTTTTGACTAAAAAAATAGTTGAGAACTAATTGTAAATTTTCAGTTGAGGAGCCCCTCGATCTTAAGTTTGGGCGGGACATTTCTTCTGACATTCCCTGCTGCTAGCTGGGCGGAACTTCCTACCGTTGTTTGTTACCTTATTCCAAGCCGACGAGTGATACATCCAGCATCGTAGAGCATATTAAAAGTGATCTTAGCCTAAAGCCAGGCATCGTTGGAGCTGGGCCGAGATCTTGAAAAGCGGTGGAGTTGAAAGCCTTAGTATTCGTTGAACCCAGTGAGCGCACCGGTCCTAAAGTTTTAGCAGCTTCTGACGTATCTCTGATAGGAAGCCAATGAGTGTAGTAGGAGCTGATCTCAATGTTTCGATAGATCTGCCATTCCTGAATAAGATTTCTTGGTCCAGTCGCCCCTTTTCCCCGCCTTCTGTTGTCTCCAATAACTTCTACGACATTACCTACGGCCAGGCAACCAACAGATGGAAGATCTTTTCGCGTACTCTTCTTCATACAAGGAGAGTTAAGTACCTCCGTAATACAGCTGTCCAAAAATTTTTTTACGCGTCATCCAAGACGTTTTGCTGCGATTTCATCTAGTCACCTGAGCCTGCATTTTTGAGACATATTCCGTTATCTACAAGAGTGCTTGAGGAAACATATCTAGGTAGGTATACAAATCCGCCCTTGTAAGGCATTCTTCTACCCCGGGGGAAGAAAAAGTGCATCCAGCTTCCTTCTTACAAACTCGGTTTGCGCCTCTCTAATTGACCACGTTAGAAAGGGAACAAATGTTGGGCGCTGAGCACAGAAGCACTGGATTTTATCTTGAAGCGTCATGAGGTTCTTTGCTCCTGGAAACATAAAACCAATAATAGGCAGTTCGAAATAAAATATTTTGGAGTTTGCCCAGAGAAGTGATTTTGTTGAGTCAGTCAAAGGGCGTCTCAATATAAACCTACCCTACTACTGTCGCCTCTCCAGGTAGGTATGAATGAATGCATTTCTACCTACATGACCCGGGTGCCTCAGATGGATAGGACTGGGCTTTGCAAGGAACAGGAAGCCATAGCAGGTATTCCGAATGCTCTTATTGGAAGCCTATGACTTGCTGCAAAAAGATGGCCCGGATCTACAAGGCTACCGAGAATCAACATTCGGCCAAGACCCTTAGAAAGTTACTTTTTTGAGCCAAGACATGCTAAGCGAAAGATGTCGAAGCAACCTGACGCAGGAGGCCGCTGCATGACAGACAGTCCCGGTCGGCCATGATTGCCAACAATCTCTTTCCGGAGTCAACTGGCATCCTTCCAGATTGCTGTGTCCGGCGAGATTCACAACGGTTTGCAAGTCCTGCAACGCCATGCGCCGAATGCGTCATCAGCATGGCCTTGGCGCGTTCGCTCGCTTCGGCCCGGACTGGGTTTGCATGCAAGAAACCTGGCTCACTTTCTATAGAAAGGAATAAATAAGACTGAGCGATCTCACCGCCCAACGTTGTCAATCAGGGACTTATCATCATCCGTTCTTCGTCAACCGGTTCAGTGGCGTCAGTGTTTGAGCTTGAGATCGTCGATTCAAACAAGGAGGGGGAAAGGCGATGCTTGGCGCATTGGATGCTTCCAAGCATCTGCAGTCCGAGGGAGAGGTCTGCACACGTGCAAGCCTTTTCAATACTACCTGACTCCGATCTGGGGTGCTCTCCAGATACTAACTCAACAGTCTACCTGCATCCAGACTAGTTGGAGAAAGTTTGGATCTATATCCATTGGTGAATCGAGTAAAGGAGAAAAGAGGTGAAGAAGGGCCGGGCTGACCAACGCGTTCCTAATCAATGACATACAATACTCTTCACATTGACAATGTATCGCAGAAGTATTTACAGGGTTCAGAGACTAGCGCCGCGGATTTAGACCAAGTGGTTATTGCTTCAATGAGAAGATGCCTGAAGTCCGCAAAAATAAAATGCTCGTGTGTATCCTCATCAGACCGGATGGCGAGAAGAAACACCGGAGTCCGGACAATGTCCGGGTCATTCTGCTGCGCAGGAGGCTCATGAGTAAGAAAACCATGTAGCTTATTTGGCAGCGTAATGCAGAAGGATCGTGAATCATGTTCAGAATTTTGACCAATAGTGTTCCGTTTTCAAAGAAAGGGCAGGATAAGATGCGGCAATCAAACTGTCGGTCAGGCAATCCATGGGAGAGGGGACCAACGATAGGAGGACCATTCCAAGACCTTGTCCAAAACACCGACGCTTAGCTAATCCTATTAACAGAGCACCCAATGTACGCCGCACATTTGTTCACAAACCCTGACGATCAATACGGGAAAAGCGGCCACGGAAGGTGAATGTCGCGCTCCGAGCCACCTTCAGGCCGATGCTGTAAGCACAAGACCTTCGTCATTTCTGCACCAATAATTACTTGCTTCTTTAGCCAAACGCATGAGGCATTTGTGGGTGGAGACCGTCGGTCTACGGTTGCACTCCGGACCCTGAAATGGAAGTTGTGTCGAGGCTGTTCTCTGATCCGTGAGCCGTGTTCGGGCCTTGTCATGCACTATCTGTCTGGTCTTGGTACTTCACGAGCGGAGCTTGGCATGGCCTTGGTCCGTTGGAGTTCGGCCGTTATGGCGGCCCAAACTGTGTGGGGACTTGGCATGGTCAGATAGAACCCTGAGATGAGCCCAAATCTTGCTCGAAAAGAAGCACGATTCCCACCTTTTTGGTGGGAGACCAAGATTCTAGCGCTCTTCTCGAACATATATCAAAGGGACCCTAGCACGCGGGGAGTACGTGGCGTATGCAAGGCGGCCCATCTTCACGCGTGACATTAATGTATGTACAGCTGTTCCAAGCAACCCACGCCTTGACAGAGCTCCACATCGACGTCATGAACGCGGTCTATGCTGATGAACGTGATCGATTCGAGTCACTGGCTGTCACTCAATGCGTCCAGCCCCTGTAGGTGATCCTCGCGCCCCAGACATCACCTCGCTTGACCCTAACCTGTGACTTCCATTCCTCGGTGTTCAAGCTGTTGACATATCGCTGCGGCTCGACGCAGAAGCCTGCCCTGGCGCCTCTGGCAGGAACGCCGTTCACCTCCGGCACATCAATGAAGCTGCCGGTGTAGAACTGAAATGCAGGCTCTGTTGAGTGGACCTCTAAGTGCACTTTCGAGCCGGGATGAAATGCAGACATAAGGAGCCTCAGAGGCTCGTTGCGGGTATCCAGTGGAACGGAAGATGGAGACTTTGACGAATCAACGATGAAACAGTGGTCAACTGATGGCTCTTCCGGGCCTAGCGTGAAAGGCTCGTTTGCAGTAATGCCTGGATAAGGCTCGATCGTGCCGTTGGGAATCGCTCCCGAGTCCACGGGGAGGTGCTGATTTGTGGAAAGCGTGATTTGTGTGCCTTCGATTGTTGGGTTTCCTGAGAGATTGAAGTAACTGGATATCACGAAAGTTAGAGTCACGCAAGTTCTGGTGCAATGGATAACATCAGAGAGTTGGAAAGCATCCATCATACCTATGATTTGTGACGCCGACAGCCGTCTCTTCGATGCCTGTCTCCTTTGCAGGATCTCCGCACATTTTCACCTCGTACTCCGTCTCAAGAACGGAGACCTCTTTCCCTGCCGCATCCTTTTCGATGCCCCCAGTATACCAGATCTTGGCCTCTACCGCCCCGGGAAAACCTTCCTCTCCATCATCGCTCACTCGCTTGAAGAGTATTGCTTCCTTCCCACTCCTGGACTCTTTGATGGGACCTTCCCAGGTGCGCTTGCCCCATCCCTTTGGTCCACCGTGCAAAGTGTTTGGGCCATTGTTGGCAGTCAAGTCATAGCTTCGACCATTGAGATTGTTGATCTTTGCGCCAGAAATACGATTTCCGACACGGCCAATTGTCTCCCCAAAATAGGGCGAGTTATATGACTGATAGTCTGCGACGGTGGGAAAGCCTTGAACGACATTCAGTCCATTCACGGTGAAGCGTTGGATGATCGCGCCAAGTGGTAGGATTGTGAAATTGGCTGCAGAAGCCATGGTCTAGGATGTTCGGTCGGGCGGACAGTGTTGCTCGGTTTCTGGACAATAGGAAGTTCTCGCTCAAATCATGAGTCCCGGCGGTGATATGTTATACGGTTATAATTAACTTATGGCTGATAGAAACACACCAATATCCATTATTGAAGGCGGAGGGTACATAACGAATGAGGGGAACAAATTCTTTAGGCTAATGCCTAGCGGGGCTTGTTGTGTGCGTTTCATCATTGTATCAAGGACAGACCAACACTGCGTCGGCTCATCGAGAATGCTGCAATGAATTCGGCAATGTAGTTTTTAGCTAGAGGAAGAGTCATGAATGGAACGTTGAGGCGAAGATCAGGGAAGGAGGAAAGCTCTGCGGCGTTGATGGGCGGCTGGCCCAACGCCAGGTTCCCCTCAAAGGTGCTGGTTCTTACCGTGAATAGCCACTTGTCCTTGACCAGCCATAGAGATATCTATCCTGGATCGATGAAGTTTATTTCTATGAAAGTAATGGTGACGTCTTGTGTGGCGAAGATATTAAGTTTCTCGACGTGTAAAAATCATACTCTCCACTAAAACTTGGAAAAAGTGAAAAACTCAATTCACAAGGCAGGTATGGTTCTGGAATGACTTTACTTTATCTATCTGTTGTTTAAATCCATCATGTTTTGAGTCTATGTTTCTGTTTTCATATTTGAGAATATACGTTGGTCTAAAATAGTCGTTTCGCAAACGAGCTTGATTTTTAAGAGGTTGAGTGGATCGAGATTTGGGAACAAAACGTGGATATTTACCGAAAACCTAATCCCCAGTGGTTAGCATACGTCAAGGATTACCATGTGATCATAATGACCAACGATGAGATTACAAGGTTGGAGCCATGTCCATGCATACAGTAAACGGTATGCCCTGAACCAAGCGAGCAAGATCGTAAAAGAAAGTGCATCTGATAAAGTGTTGATTCCATTACAACTTCACTGAATCTAACTGTTATTGCGAGAATCTCTTAACGCCCCCTTCTAAAGCGATCGACCACATGCCGACTCCTTTAAACCGATCATCTGTTGACGAATCTCGCTTTAATTAGTGGTAACCTCCAAAATCGACTGATGTTCGATAGGCACCATCTATTGCCCGTCCAATGGACTTCCTTCTCAACCTCTTAGGCTTTTGCCATTGGTTTGTTACCCTCTCCAATTTGCCTACCCCTCATTTCGATGGAAGTTTCCTTATTCTGGAGAGGGTATTTATCCCTCGAAGTCTTCACTGTTCTCAACCGTGGTGACCACCGAACCTCGGAATTGTTCTTAAACGGCCTCGACAGCTTCCACCATTTCCTGGAGCAGCCCGTCTGGCCTAAGAACGAATGTCGATCTCCATCTCATCATTACATCACAGAAGGAGAACTCTTTTGTGACGCGGACTGCGAGCGTCGATCTTCGTCTCATCCTTACATCATGGAGGCAGAAACTTCTACGACACGGGCTGCGACAAGTAGTGGTTCAGTTCCAGTTCGTTAGGATCGTTGACGAATTCGTGCATGAGTAGTGGTCCCGTCGAGTTGAATCCCATGACACCTGGTGTGGATGTGGCCATGGCGGATTCAAAGTTCACGCCGGTAAAGTCGTACGGCGAGAATGAGTCCAGCTCCATGTTACTGATGTTATCCTCGAAAGTCATATTGGTGCTGATGGTCGACGGTACCCAAGTATCTTGCAGACCAGCTGGATGAAGTGCCGCCGGTTGGATGTTCGAAACCTGTGGTTCACAACTATTCTTGAATGTAGTATTGAGTTGAGGAACGAATGGTACCGGACTCTGACTTGACGATGGTGGTGTCATTGGGGCCGAATTGTTCGCAAATGGGTGTGTGAATGTTGGTCGATGTGCTGGCGCGCTCGCTGGCGTGGTTGCATACGACGTGTCGTTTGATATCGGCGATAATTGTTGTTGCTGCTCGTGTTCCTCCGACTCCGAAGATATTGAGCCTCGTCGCTTGATAAAGGGTGCACCAGCATCAAGCAGGCGGCGCTGCAACCGGCCACAGTCCTCTTCAAAACCTTCGTGTTGATGACTCCCGTCTTCTCTCGGTTGTAGCAAATCTAGCCGTGCAAGAATATCATGGGTTAACGGGTGTCCGTTCGGTCCGTCTGTGAGAGCAGAACCAGGCCATTGTTCACCAGTCGAAAGTCGTCGATACATGTCTTGTAGGCCGGCCACGAGCTGAGTTTGCTGCTGTTCGAGCATTTCAACGTATCTAACAAATGATTAATATAAACGCATGGGCTATTCAGGACGAGCTCGAGACTCACCCTTTTGGATACACTTTGTCGTGGCTCTTCTTCCTCTCGCCAAAAACACAGATCGCGTTGTCTGTCTTGCACCGACTACAGGGATTGGCGCCATCACACTAGTAACCGTCAGCAGCCGTGAAGTTGAACGACGTGTTCACAAATCCTACTTTGGATTTTTTTAATCTGCAACGATCACATGCTTTGCAGACACGCTTGCGGATATTTGCATCACCAGACTCGAGGGAACCAGAATGAGGAGATGACGCCATTTTCGTGAGAGCGATGAGTCCTTAGAGGAGCTTGACGTTCAGAAGAGGTGGATTCGAGGTAGGCAGAAATATAAATGCAAATAAAATCCAAGCACCAAAGAATGATATTAAAGCTTGGGCTGAGAAGAAGGGGCCTCCTTTAGAAGTAGTATTTTGCGTTGGTGACTGATTGAGTAGCGGTATGGTGGAATCTCGGTAAGCAATTGACCAACAACAACAGCGTAGAGGATTTTGTCATCAAAGGAAGCTATGGAGAGAAGATGAGGTAGGAAGGCTTGTGTTCAGATCAAGCTCCCAGTTGGGTTCCAGATACCTATAAACACATGAATAGTGAGTAAACCAAGTGAGGCAGAGGACGTCAACAATATGTATATGCTTGCAGGCGCGGCTGCAGCTGCTGCAGAAGCGCGTTCACATCATAGTCCTGGTCCTTATTCATCACGCAGCAGCAATATCGTATCGCTCTCGGAGCTATGGTTAACGGCTGGCAGGCCGTTGATCGCGTCGATCCCTGCCATGCTGCAACGGACCGGGCGCCCTCCCTGCGCACCATGACTGCGAGCAGGTTGGGGTGGCTTGGATGAATAAACGGTCGTGGGAACAAGTCGCCGAGCGCAGGCCGGGCAACCGTCCGCTGTGGAAGGCGACAACCAAGATCGGAATTCGGATGCATCGTCATTCCGGCTCGCCTCCCCTCGCCCGCTCACCTCGCCGACTATGCGCGTATTATCGTTGCTGCTGAGCTCCAAGCTGCGACCCGAGTCCCATGCTTCGTGCTTCATGCTTTGAGACCTCGATGCCTGGCTCAGGAGGGTTGGCCTCCAGACTCGTGTGCAGCGACTCTGTCCACAGCGTTAGTGGTTAGGCTGACGGCCGGCGAATTACCTGAGCGTTGGGCGGCTGCTGACAGTGCAGAGCGAACCTTCCAATCGCAATCCTTCTACAAGGCCTACGGTCTCGTGTACTGTCTCGGGCAGTGTCTAGACTCCCGAGTCCGCTCTGGAATCCAATGACAGGCATTCTCCTAGCTCGCATACACCAAGCTCAACTTTCACATTGGATGGCTTGTCGCTAAGCCGCATCTGTCGAAGCGGTGAAGCTTAGTAACCAGCAATATTCTCTCGGTGGACAGTACCACTGACCTTACCTTACCTACCTCAAGGCTGCAGCGCTCATCACGCCGCTGAGCAAAGTTCCGCCAGCGTCACAGTGGACGCTTCCCACCCAACCGATCCACCGAGAATACGCCTAGCACTCTTGTGTCCACTGCTCAGTCCGGTGCACCTGGGAAAATTTCGGGTCGTAGATCGTCATGCGGGCTGCCGTCTGACGCATCGCAGCATCTTATCAGATGGGGCAAAAGCGGTAGCTGTAACCCGCCAACGTTGCCTCAAGAACCCAACCCCTTGGCTAAGCTCCTGACGATCAGCATGCATCATCTCGCGCGGCACAGTGCCCTACATGCGAACCTACAGGCGATATGAGAGGCACGGCTCTGCGCTGCGTCACGTGGGCTTTCACCGCCTACGCGCACATGTTTAGCTTCATCAAATCCAGTTCGCCCAGTGTGCCCGATTGAGAAAGTGTTCCTATGGGCAATCTGCTGCCTATCACTACCCACCACATTCGTAAGCTCTGCCGCTTGAGAGGAGCTCCCCAGAGCTGTGCCTCACGTACGCGGGTTCACCCTCCCGAACGGAGCCACTGACATAGAGTGGCACAAAACTCTGGGAGAGATTGTCGTTTTCCTGGTTGAACAACGCTGATTGAATCTACCGAACTTTTGCAGAAGTACACGGCTGCACCGATACAGACGAACGGGAGAGCAATGGTGGCTTTCTAATGACTTGCAGTTTCTGGGGCTTCCCGCGGTCGCATTCCACGAAGCGTCTAAGCATTGACGGAACTGCCTAAATCATGCTTCGAAGGATGGCAAGTGTTTGCTGAACACTCGATATATCCAATTCTCATCAATCAAGGCGAAGAATGAGAGAATGGTACGGAGCAACGTGTCCGTGCATCTCAACTGGAATGACTCCGACTGGACGAGACGAGCTCACAAAGTCGGTGTAGCGGGGCTGGCTGTTGACATAAGCTAGCGCAAAATAACCATGGCGCACAGTCAGCACAAGACGCAGGGACTGTGGGGACTGGTCGTGCATGAGCGGACCGCCTTCATGCATGCTAATCTTCCGTCTGTGAACCCTGGCCTCCAAATTACATCAGTCTCCAGCCGCCTTTGCTTGTTCAATACTTCACGACTAGGATTCGAGTGGTCACGTTTCTTTCACGAGACGCCTGACGGCAGGATTCCCACAGAGCATTGCCGTCATTGCCTCCTCAAAAACAATATGGCTGATTGCCCATTCCGTCACGTTCAGTTTCGCAGTCAAGACCGTGCCCGCATCTGTTCCGATCATGGGGCCATCCATAAACGTCGTGGCTTGGATCATCTTACTGCTCCACATATCAGATTGTCTGATAAGATAGCTATGATCTCAGAGGCTGTTATTGCTTTTAATCGTGGACCCTTATGAAGTAATGAATGCAAGTCAATCCCTGCTAACGAGTGTTTAGCCAATCGCAAACTCACCAATGAACCCTAAACCTTGTCGAAACTCTTCTGAGCCCTACCAGAAGATGAGACACGCGATCTTGGCCGAGACGTTTCCAAGAAATTAGCACCAAATGCGGCGGTTGTGGGGATCGCCAGGGTCTACAGATCGTGGACTACCCAGTCTTGCTTTAGCTTAGATAGCAGCTGGTGAAGCATGAACATACCGATAGCCAAAATGATCATCCATGTTCAAGATCGACATATTCGCCCGAGTTACCACAATCTTATACACACCTAAAGCAATCAGCTAGGTGGATCGAGTGTAACACACGTCCCTGCGGACTTCATGTCGACCAACATTTCCCGCTACTCGGAGGGGCGGAGTTAATTGCGTATTCACTGGAGATGTAGCTTCTTGATAATCAATGAACACCGAAGAGTGACCGACCAGTAATCCTGATCAGTCCTCAGGATTTCTTGCAAGGCTCGAGCTGAACAATACTAGATACTATGCGAATTGACGAAGCATGTGGTCTGTCCTAGTGTACCGAGATCCTGTGCATATTCTAAAGCAGGGCGATTGCTGAATCGCATTCTCAGAATAGCTTTGTCTGGACCGGTTTGCTCAGAACCAGTGGTGATCATCGCTCTCCATTGGGGACAACGGATTCTGCCCTTCGTGGTCGACGCCACCGTACGTCACTCGACCCCGTGGTCGACACTCGGCGCGAATTGTTTTTGCCAAAAATGCCAAAGCCATCACTGAACAAGTCCATATCCAATAATGCATCAAGGTCCTCCAGCTCATCGATCACGGTCTGTGGGGTTTCAATGTCGAACACAGCCTGGAGGTCGCCATGTACGGAAAAGCCCGAGAAATCCCAGAGCTCACGCCAAGTTCTTTTTGTTGCTCCACTTGGACCTCGCGTCTTCTTTTTCCAAAGGCACCGTCGCTCGTAGAGGCAGACGAGGAGTAAGATTGGAGCATTGAGGAACCTGATGGCACTAACGTTGATCTTGTGAAACCACCTGGGTGACAGCAAAAACTTTAACGGTAGCATGATCAAGAGTGCCAGAATGTTGAAAGGAGGTCGGTATGCAAAGAGGGCGTCGCTTTTAACGCCTTCGAAGGTTAAGACAGTCCGACGAAACTGCACCTCTGCGGTCGCATTCGCGGCCAAGTTCGAGAACGTGTTGCTGAGCATTGATACAAGGATCGTCAAGAAAAGTGTATTACCCAGGAATGCAAATGTGACGAACAAAGTGGGACCCAAAAGCCAGTGCATTTCTACAGATTTCTGAATTCCGGTCCCGTCCAAACCAAACCAGATCCACAGCATCCACTTGCTAATAGTTATTGATGCGTGCTGGCCGTTGCTGAGCCATCGAAGTGAAAGAAGGAATCCCGCGAAGCACCAACCCGCCAATAGCGTCAGGAACGTGAAATCAGCCATCATCGCCCGAAGGGAGATGAGCAGCATGTTCTCGGGCATCAGATTGAAGGCTAGCCGCGGTAAAAGGATTGGAGCCCCCATGCATAAGATATCCAGTGCCTGTTTTCCAGTCTCCTCATTGCCGATATTCAGACCATGCATGCGAACGACAAAGTAGGCCGAATAGATGATCACGAATGCGATGTCCAGGAAAGACCAGAGATTCTCTGTATGCACTTTCCACCCGTGCTCCAGTACCGATGCAAATTCATCGAGAACCCAACCTGCAGCATAAATGCAGAATGCCAGTTCAACTCCGGAAAATGATAGGTGATTCTGACGCTTCTATTCTATCTCAGCGCTCTGGTCCGTCTCATTTTGGAAATGAAAAAATGGAAGGGAAATGATCTTTACTTACTCCGCCGCGATATTCATATACCATCGTCAGTAGATAGAGAACCAACAAGACAGCAAACTGGCACACTTCGAGGATGTTCCGAGTACGTGGTACCATAAGACGATATTGGTTGAGCAGCGGAGCCTTTCGGGGATCGTAAAGCGATATTGGCCGATTTTTGTAATGGTCCGGCAAGATGTCCATGAAAGCCGTGGGTGTATAAATAATTCGACCTTTGTATACGGCCTCTACAATCTTCTGGCAAGGCGATGCGCCAAGGAATGATTTGGACTCGGATACAATGGCGAGCTCCAACGCTGTGAGCATCCTCTCGTAACCTGCTCTCCAGAAATGTGCTTTGATGCCCCAGGGCAGAACATGTTTGACCTCTTGGAGAACCTCAGCAGGAGCATTCTGAAAGGGCTCAAAGCCAGCTACGAGAACATTTGCAAGCAGTAAGAGTCCTTGCAGTCCTTCATGGTTGTCGTCAAATCGTCTCAAAACTCTGCTGGCAACAATTTCGCATAACAGGGCTCTCGTAAGGTTGACAGTCTGATGATGTGCTTGATAGGTTTGCTCACGAAGGAATTGCACTCGATTGACAAGCAGACAGTACACTAATCATTTCGTTGCATTAACATCCAGCTTTGAGTCGCTTTCTCTTGGCGCACCTACCAACAGAGACATCTTCTGGATCATACAAATGGTCGACGAGAGGCCTCACGACTGCTGCAACCATCCTCGGTGCTCTCAGTTGGTCCGCGCTGTACGGATCATCAATGCTTGCTATAACCAACCTTCGAATCCTGGAGCTTTTAGTCAGTTGCTAATCCGTATGAATTTGGGCTTTTGCCAAGAATTCTCGCACCGTTGGATGGTTATATACACTGGGAGCCCCGAATGGGGGTTTTCCACAAAAGGTCTATCATCATGACGAGGCGGGTAGCAGCCATCATCGTCCGCCTGCTCTTCATCGTCTAGTAGTGTTGCCTGCTCTTCTCTCGCGCGAGCTTGCCGCAATGCTTCGGTAATGCTTCGGCTGCTCTGAAGGCGTTCCAAAGATCCCCGCGGCATTTTGCAAGGAGACAGTGCGCGTTGGCATGCCTCTCATCACGGATTGAGCGCTTCACCGCATCGCAATCAGCGTAGGGGCCCTGCAGATGCCTAAGCAGTTTTCAATGTCATAATGGCGGCACTCAATGGTGATCGCGGTGTACATTAAATCACGTGGTACGGAGGGCCGTCCTGACGCCGTCGTGCCTGATGCAAACTTAGGCCCGACAATCTCGTGATGCATCGGCCCGGTCATTGGCTCCACTAGACTGCCTACCTGAAGGTATCCGCGTTGAAGTCATGCAATTTACCATCGTATTCTGCAGCGTCTCTGCTGCTGAAAGTTGGTCTCCGCGGTGGTCTGGACAGACATGGGACAAGATCTCTCTGGGCTGGCTGTGCTTGCCTCGTTGTGAGGGTCGGCCAGAGAGCTCTTGCACCCTCGATTACTAGCAATGACATACTGGCACATTTCCGTCTTTCTATAAAGGAATTCTCGCACGTATTCGTAAGCCATTGGTCCAGAGGCAGATAACACTTGCATGCCTGCCTTGGTCGACTGAAGCAGGCTCGACAATCACTTTTCTCTTTGCCTTTCCCTTTCGTATTGCTTCTGGAAGTGCCCTCTCTCAACCATTCGCTATATCCAGTGTAAACTGATAACGTCATTCATTCATTTCTGGCCATATCTACTTCCTCACTCAAAGCAACGAAACCGTCATATTCAACAGCACGTATCACTGCTATGATCCACGAAATGCACAACAAGGAGTGGCGTCATAACTTGCATTCCCAATGTGGCACCGCCACCTGTACGAGACGGCCTTGGCCCACTATCCATGGAATGTGAACTCGTGTATGCTGATACAATACGTCGCGTTAGGTTGTCTGGCTTGCGTCGGATGTCCATCCGCTTCTGTATTATTCGGGCAAACTAATTACCGTCTGCGTCACCCCGAGGACGTGCTGGCCAAGAACTACCGTTGGCCCAACCTAGCGGTATGCGTTCTCTTGACCAGATGTGCTTCATGCTTCGAAGGAGCTAAGCAAACCAGTGTACAATACATTGTTTCGCCACATACCTAATTTGCCCCCTTTTGTGCTTTGTCCACAGCGCCCAACGAGGAAACATCCGCCAGAGGCTTGGTGTCAAAGGAACTGCATCGCAAGACTGCCTCGTCACGACATGCTGCCCAGGTACCGCACTCACGCAGATGGAACTCGAAGTCAGAGATTGGCAGATGCGTTCAGGAGCGTACGCGAGAGAGCAGCAGATGGCTTATCTTCCTCAAAAAAGCAGAAAGCGTTCGGGAGAAAGGAGGCGAACAATAGGTTGAAGCGTGGAAACGCTCTGGTGTAATGGGTCGGCGTTCTGGGATGGTTAGGATTCTATTTTTTCCCTTTCTCACCCTTATCTTCCTGGTCCCCCTCTCCCTGTCATTCGTCCTCTTTTTCCGACCCCCTTGACACCTCAACCGGTCCGTGATAGTCTGGGTCTTTGTAGAAGCTCGGCTCTTCAATGCACTCGCCAAAATACACAGCCTCCATATTTAGGTTGTTCCTGTGCATGCAGTGTCAATTTTTCGCGTGATTGTGTACTCTCACTTTTCCGGGAATGAGGGACTCTTACCACTTAACCGTTGCTTCAATGCCCGGAACTCTACCGTAGTCCATCCCTTGGAGATCACCACTGGTGGCGTTGTAGCTGCAGGACAGTCAACTCTCCATCATAGTCTTATCAAAAGTAGCCTATAGAAAAGCACAACTAGCTCTTCTCACGCGATTGACGCATTCTCAACATACCTATGGTCAGCGAGAATGACCTGCTTGTCTCTCAAAGAGATTTGATCAATGAAAATAGCCTGAGATGCACCACCCCGTCTCCCATTGTATTTGTGCGCCCATCTCAACAAGAACCACATATCTCCGACACTTCCGTCTTCTTCTCGATCCCAAGGCACAACGCAATACTCCTTCGGGTCTATTTCATAGTTACCAAGAGTACAAAGCTCGTCTATGATCACCTTGTTCTGTTCCTCGATCAGTTTGTTGGTCAAGTAAAAGACTGGCACCGTGCTGCCGTTTTCTAAGTCTTCTGGGATATCAGGCATCCAAGGAGGCATGGCCGGCGGTAGGGCAGCCAGCGGATCAAGCAGCCACTCAAGTTCCCCAGGCCTGCGGCTCAAAGCTTCAAGAGCAGGACCACGTCGAAGGACGATAGGTCTATCGTAATAGTTCTGCGCCCATACGAGGCTTTGCTCGTTCTCGGTCGGGTCATCGATCAAAAACAGGTAAACGACTAAAAAAGGCTTGGGGTTGTTGTCAATGATTCTCTCAATGATCCTGAAAACATCTCGACGATTGGCGGGGATACGCGGCTTCCATTGATGGAGGACTACGTCGATGTTTATCTCTGTGAGGCCGGCCTTCTGGGCTTCTTGAGCAGCCTCGTGGAGCAATTTCTGCGCCGAGCGGAGCTGATCCGGCTCGAGATGGACCAAAGACATCACATCAATTTGGTTGGTCTTTTGGCTCAGTCGTAGCGGAGCGTCAGTCAAGGCTTCGAGCGGCGAATCCTGGGCAAGAAAACTTTCAACGCGCTGCTTCATCTCTGTCGGCAACGAAGGTTTGGCATCAAGGGCCTTGGCCGATACCCTTGCGGCATCCTGGAAAATTTCGTCCCCCGCAAAAATTGGACCAAGTGGATTGTGAAAATACAATCCAAGTTTTAACATGTCGCTTTGGCTTACGGGCACCACTTGGTCCCTGAGCTGTTGGTCTTCAATTCTTGGTCTCCAGTCTATTAGGACTGTGTTGAGAGCAACCTCGATTGCAGCATTCAGGGCTATTCGACGAATGAAGAAGGTAGATTGACAGGGTCGCTGGTCTTCAGAGACAGGCTTAAGCAGAACGACGATGGCGGTCATCTCCTTCACTTCTCCAGGCCTGGGCCGGCCTTTGAGCTGTCGTGCAGAAAGCTCATCAAGTATCAAAACATTAGGCCATTGCATGTCATTGGCTTTTTGGGCTGCTTTGTAAATATCTGTAAGGGTGCCATCTGCGCCAAATTCGCCCTTTTCAACATTAGAAACTGAGACGAAGTGGGCAGCGTCATTCTTGGCACGCTCTTGCAGAACCTTATGCACTTTTGACGCTGCTGCATATTGGAGCTCTGTATCGTTAAATGTTTTGCCAACAAGCACTACGAGCAACGTCGGTGAAATGTTTTTTACGCAGTTCTCGCCGTATTTCGGAATCGTCCTGGTCGCAATGGCATCTTGCGAGGGCATCGGGGAGAATAGGCGGATGGTTTAATGGAAACAAAGTTTGAAGTGAATCTACGCTGTCACGTCCAGATGGGAATGCATCAAATGAATTTGTTGCTGGTTGTCCCAAGTTGACCCTTACAAGTCACGGGGACGCTCACCAGGGGGTGACATTGGGAATATCAGCATCGCTTGGCCAACTAGATTGAGAGTGCACCCATCCCAAAGTCTGAATGTAAGTTTTGATGAAAGAATCGGCTGACAAGATTTCTGAAATTTTGATGTCTCAGTTGCCAACGTATCTCGGCCACCAGCACACCTCGCTCCGATAAATACCACTTTTACATTAGACATCTCTTGCTAGCCTGTTACTTCACCCACCCACTCACCTGCCTTCACCTTTCTCCGTGTTGGACAGATCATACACAGAATAATACACTTCATGCAAGAATGCTGTGCCTCTCTGTGATCAATCCCGCTTCTCTTATAAATGCGACACGCGTTCCACAACAGGGCAACGTCTTTCGAAACCAAAGAACAATTTCCCTTGGACCCGAACATACCTTTCGAAAACGCAAGGAAAGGTGTCGGAGGTGGACCTTTTTACGCTCATCAAAGGTTGGGAACATAACCCCGAGATCGAACAGGAGATTGTACCATGATATCGATCGTGATCATGTCGGTTCCCAATATAAGGAACTCTTTGCGACGACGTCCAATTTTAGACGACTGAACGAAGAGAGATCCTTTAGCCGAGGAAGCGGAAATGGAATACGTTGAGGTTGTCAATTTAGGTAGCTAAGTTCTAAGATTCCGAGGATTAGATCGGCGACTCTAACTCTAGATGTACAAGCCCAGCGATGCTTGCATCACAGGAGAGGTAGCAAAAGAAATGTTGGCATCCCTGGGCCAATTAGATTGAGGAAATCCTCATTTAAAATTTTAACAAAAATAGATACTCTTTTCCTAACTTAAAATTAAGCAAAGAGATTGATAGTCTAATAGTTGATGGGGGGCCCTCCAGATTAGGCTTCAACTGATTAGGACTGGCGTCGCCCAGATTGCTCGGCCCCTGAAAGCAAGCGCATCTTCTTTTACTCTGCCATCTGCCTGGACTCGAGACGTACTCTGACCGCGTTCCAAAGACGTATTCCAAACATCGCGTGCGCGCCAGTCACCGATGATACATTATAGGATCGCCATCATTGGCGCGGGGCCCGCAGGCTGCATGCTGGCTCGTCTCCTCCATCAGCGCGGCATCCAAGTGACGATCTTCGAGGGCGAATCATCGCCGGACTTCCGGTCTCAAGGCGGCACTCTTGATCTTCACACGAAAACTGGGCAGGCCGCTCTAAAGCAGGCAGGCCTCTACGATGAATTCCTCAAGCACGCTCGCTATGATGGTGAGGCCATGGCCCTCTACACAAAAAATCTTTTTCCTTTTTTAAAAACATCAGGTGGAAAAGAGGGGGACTATTTGGGCCGTCCAGAAATCGATCGCCCTGTGCTGCGACAGTTTCTGTTCGAAAGCCTGCCGGATGGTATCATAAAATGGGGCTACCGCCTCCAACGTTTGGACGGGGATCTCCGTCTTCATTTCGAGCAAGGCATCGAGACTGGGTATGACTTGATCGTGGGGGCTGACGGTGCATGGAGCAAAGTTCGCCTATTGTTGTCAGACGTAGTCCCTTTCTATTCTGGGATCGCTGGTTTGTCCTTGAAGGTCTCCGACGCTGCCATCAAAGAACCCGAGTTGTACAGGCTCACGAACAGAGGAAGCCTATTCGCTTGGTCCGACGGCAAATCCATCATGGCCCAATATATGGGTAGTGGTGAACTATCAGTCTCTAGCTGGGGTGTGCAGCCCGAGAATTGGCTAGAGGAAAATCGGCTGGACACCGAAGATGCTAGGGCTTGCAAGGACCTTCTCAGGAAACAGTACGCTGACTGGGATTCTCGCCTCATTGACTTTACACAGAAGGCCGATGATCACGTCGTTGCGCGGAACCTGTACATGCTTCCGATAGGTTTTCGATGGCAAAATATACCAGGTATCACGCTGATTGGTGATGCTTCTCATCTCATGACTCCATTTGCCGGCGAAGGCGTGAACTTAGCGCTAGAAGACGCGATGAAGCTTGCAGATGCAATCATACGCGCTTCTCAAAACAGTCAAGGAACGCCTCTCGACAATCTACATGTCGAGGTCAAAGCTTTTGAGGAAAACATGTTCATGCGGGCTACAAAGACACAGCGGCTCACGTGGAATAACCTGAAACTGATGTACCTCACTCCTGGCGCTCCTCGAACTACAGTTGAGCGTTTCGTGATCGGTGCGCTCCACGTAGCAAGTCGTTCGCGTGCAAATCTGGCTGACTGCTGCATAGGAGCACTAAAGGACGAGGTTGGTGTGATTTTAACACCCCTAGTAGCAGTGTTGGTCTATGTATATTTCTTCTTCTTTAAGCTGCTTTACTGGTGAGGCCTTTGCTTGTGATACACGGATAGCAAACCCTCAGTTCTCATATTGCCTTCGTGGGAACACCCTTACTCCGCTCCAACGCAAACACGGCCCCCTCCTCTAAGCAGTTCCCAAGGAAACTGCAATGCAGACTCTCACTGGTGGGGTTACAGCTGGTATATTTTGGGAGGTGGATCTGCCAGTAGTGACTATGGGCGAGCTAAGGAAGGTGTTATAGACCAGGTCAGGAGCTGCGGTGCTGTTCGAGCATGGACGTTCGGCTATCTAAGCAATTCGGCGGGCGATGGAGTATAGTGGCATGCAAGTGGAACATTGCCGCTTTTCATCTTTTCCCACTGCCTAGCGAATGCGGTAAAAAGTGCTGGCGGCTTTCAGTTGAGCTGTTGAGCACTATAAGCCAGGTTCATGTCATGACCGTTCCATGATCAAGAGCAGAGTCTACAGTTGAAAAAATTCCTACCTACCTAGTGCTTTTGCTACTTTAAGTGAAGCGCAAATGCCCGATCCAGATACCTTTGGCCAAGACCATATTAAAGAGGAGGCTGACTCGACATTGTGTAGGCTGGGTTGAGTGGAGACACGAAGTATGACCAACGAATCATCAAGTGGTCTTTGTTGCGATTGTATGAGACATGATGTTGAATGCTCAAGCCAGCCATGGAGAGTAGATTCGAAGCACGAAATTGGGCACATCCAGGCCTGGTTGACGATCAATCTGCTCTGATGGAAACGGGCAAGGTAGCACTTTGCACAATTCACATAGCTTGATGCACGTAACTATTGGTTTCCTGCATCACATCCGCACCCTTCCTCCCACGATCGATATTCGTAACAAACCTGGATTACAGCAGTGAACCATCAGGGAGTGTCAGAAGGAATGCCACACAAAAATTCCACACAAATCATAAGTCTACAGACGAGATGACCAAATTCAAGTCGTGGAGCCACCCATCAAATGTTGAATAATTCTAATGGCCCATTTCTTGAGTTGAAAAATAAATAAATTATTTCATTTAGACTTTTGAGTGAGGATTCCCTTACCTAATCATTCTGGGGATGCCAATATTTCTTTTGCCATCCTCTGACGGTACCATTACAATGTCACCTTATCCGTGTTAATTTGATACTACCTGCTGTTATTAGTTCAGACTGCATGCAGGCAATGCTCAGATGTGCACACGCGTCACTCAGGCAGTCCTAAGCGGTACTTGGGCAATACTCGGGCGGGCTCAAAGCAGCTCAGGTGTAGCTCAGGCTTGGCGTATAGTTGCGCCGCCACAGCTTAGATTTGTTTTTTTATCCCCTCAAGTCGGAACGCGGAAAATGAAATGGGCGTACCCGGTCAATGCCTCGAGAGCAAGAATCTCGTCTCATAGCGCTAAGCGCACAAGGTTAGCACTGTCTTAAAGCAGACAAACTCGCTCTAGGCAATCAGTCGACGAGTTTTGAGGGCGAAAGAGAGGCCATGATTACTCTGTACTGACAGGGCAATCGAACTAGATCAGTTGGCGCTGTGCGATTTGCTTGTCACATCTACTTCAGCAAAGGCACAATAATCAGGGGCACACTCATCGTCCCGTCCCGCAATGTGCTTTCCTCCATTCCAGGTGCATGCTTACAACTTCCCAACAGTTGTCCGACAGCAGCCTTGACGCCTCAGCGAAGAACCCGCTCCGATCATGGTCAACTTGATTGGGCGTTGAAGTCCAATACTGCAAGTGCGTGATGCGGAAGGTTCAACAGCAATCTTGACACACCGGAATTCGGTTCGTCATGAGTAAGTGCCACGTGGATATCTAAAAATAAACCAGGCGCAATCATCTTGTAAAATATGGAAGATACTTACCTATACCCCATGGACTTAGATCTTCTCTCTCCATCTGGGAGGCTCTGTCTAGCGAACGGGAAACACCAACGTGCTTAATTTCCAGCTCACACTAGCCTGCGTCCGCGAGTCAGCCGCCCCAAATTTTGGTTCCGCGCCCACCCATCAATCCAACGTTCGTACGCCTCTAAATTATCGGCCAGGAACGCTGCGCGCTTCCATTGGATGGACAGATGTGCTCAGCAACCTGCTTCGGACTGCTCCCCTCACTAGATCTTTCCTGGCCCCGAGAAAAGCAAAAGTGATCGGGAAGGGCTTGGCTCTGCTCTCTCCTTGATCTCTGCACGCCTCATGTCAGCAGAAATATCGCGCCAAAACTCTACACAGACCGTAAATCCAGATTCGCATCGCGGAATCCCCCATTGAAGTTCCAGCCATCTCATCAGCCAATTCTTTTTGGTTAAAAAATCGCTTTCGAATGAGGACCCCTTTGATCTCATCAGCTAAGGGATGCCGACGCGTCCTCAATCACCCCTGATGCACCTGAGATTCGATTGCATCGATTGCTGAATCTTGCGCGAAGCAAGGTGCCGCAGAGAGGACCCGTGTGATTGATCTACCCCTGGTCGACTTTTTGAGCCAACTAACGCCACTCCCGATGATGAATTGTCGAGCGCCCTAGAAATGTATACCGAGCTGAGACGGAAAAGCTCAGCTAATGTTTACTACCCTGCAATTGTGCTACCAAGCTTGGCTAAGGTATTGCGATTGGCTTCCAACATGCTTACTCGGTCGCCAGGCTAATTGCCTTGCTCTCTCCGCGACGAAGAGTGGCTTAAGGGCCGAAGTCCAAAACGATGAGCTAGCAGAAGCCGTTGCGCAGGACCTTTTGGGTCCTGGTGTTGTTCCGTGTATACGTCGAATACGATAACTAGACCCATCTCCAGCTCCTTGATTGCTCACAGCACTCCAACCCCAGACTGCCATAACTTTGTGAGGTCGACGCGAAAGACACTTTCGTGCCGATTCTCAAAAAACCAAGCCTCTTTCTTTCCCTTTAATACCCGCTGCCATGTTCGCTGAGATAGCCACAACATGGCTTCTACTTACCATCTCGGTCTGCATTGGAAATGTACAGGCCATACATAATAGTGAGTGAAGTGTTTTTCATCTCTCGAGAAATCTCCAATGTACTGGAGCTTTATCCTTGTTATCTCCATGCACCAAAACAAGTTTCCTGTAGCAATGGATACGACTTCCTACCTTTCCGAGCAAGAGATCGATTTGCACATGCAGCGGCAGATTTAGACTAACTGAAATCCAAGGGAGCAGCGTCGTCAGTCATGGAATCGGAAACTACGTTGCCAGTGGCATCGGCTTTCCCAAGTCTACCGCTTCAACATCAAACGCATCGCCTTCGCCTGTCATTCCTACGAGAGCGTACGGTAATGGATCGCATATTATTACTACCTCGACTTCGGCATCCCTCACGCCCAGTTTCTCTACAACGAGTATGCCTTCATTTACCTTTGGATCAGATACTCTCTCAAACACCTTAAGGAGCAATCTATCTGCAAATGCCACTACCAGCGTTGGCGACTGCTGGCAGCAGTGGACATCGTTTTGGTCCCACAATGGGTCTGCTAATGCTATACAAACCGTAACATCGACAGGCGGAACAACATTAATAACTTCATCGTGGCTATCATTCTCCACAATTCCTACGGGCCCGAATACAAAGACCATAGAAACGTTATCAGCCGAGAGCTTTGTTTACACGACATTACCATTGTCCATGCCAACTGCAATCAATGCTGGCTCTACCGTGACCTTTGATATGGTTACAACAATAACGCTGGAGCCTGGCGTCTCGTTAGTTACGCACAACGTCGAAGTCCCTACACCCACCTGTGTTCTTCCCTCTATCGTGGATGAATGCCAATCTCAGTGGGACGAATATGAGTACAATGTGCTATCCGCAGCCAATCCTACAGTCACCTCAATGGAGAAGCGACAAACAAGCTCTTGGTCAAGCATTACTACTCAGTACAGCCAGCCAAACCTTGTCAACCCCATAAATTTCACAAATACGGCCTCGATCCAACAGCCCAGCTGTTCCCAGGCTAGCATCCAGCCTTCCCTATGCAGTCAGTTGCAGGTCAATTTCGAAGACTCTTGGGAGCAGGTGGAGAATCCGGCCGCATCTGGAAACTCGACAATTACTAGTCCTCCGGTAGCATTAAGTACTGGATGGCCTGCGTCATCGATATTGGGTCCTGGCTGCAGCGTAGGTTGCGGAGGTTGCGCAATCACGGGTGGAACCGTTCAACTTCTATATTGGCCTGTGGCTGAAACCGCCGCTCCTGAAAACGTTACTGTCACGGCACACGCTTTCGGGACCGTCTTTACCTCACCAACAGTCTACGTTTCATTTGCTAGCATCTACGCTTCAGATTCTTGCAGCGCCGTTGGTGCAACATATGGGCCTACCATTGTACCTTTGGAGCCGGCACAGCTCTCGAGTGTCTGGGAATCTTATCCAAACTTCATGAGCGCACAAACAGCCGCATTCAACTTCACTGATTTGGCTGGTGAAACATTGGCCCCTAATGTGGCAAGTCGGCGACCGCAATGCGCGGTATGGCTTTCGAGTCAATATGAGAGTGCCTCCATATATGCTCCCAATACCACATGTCCAGGAGCATACTGTGGAGAACCAATCAGTAACCAAGCCCTCGAAAACCCTGCTTGTCTGTCCGCAAACTAATATTCTTTGTAGTCGTTGTCCCGTCGACTTTCTTACAGTACATAGACCCAAGTTGGGCAACCTGCAGCCACGACATTCGAGGTACGACAGTCCACATCCCCCTTCCATGCATTATCCAGTCACTAACAATATTCAAGGTCTCTACGATCCACCAACCACTCTACAAGCAGCGACCGTGGCTGCTGCTCCGACTCCTTCTCCTATGTGGCCTCTAGGAGATAAAACTACTGCAATTCCGGTGTCAAAGCCTCAAGCGGGGCAAGCCTCACCCACGGCTCCTGCTGCATCAAAGTCCGGTCCTAGTGATCCATCTAAGACCAGTCCTGGCTCCCCCAATGATAGCCCTTCTTCGAACAACCCTGTCCCAAACAGCGGTACTCCGAACGACCCTCCCTCGGGTAATCACCCTTCAGGTGACCCGTCTTTGAGTGACCCGTCTTCGAGTGACCCGTCTTCGAGTGACCCGTCTTCGAGTGACCCGTCTTCGAGTGACCCGTCTTCGAGTGACCCTTCTATGAGCGACCCTTCTTCAAGCGATCCTTCTTCAAGTGGCTCTTCTTCGAGTGATCCTCCCTCAAATGACCCTCCTTCAGGTGGCCCACCATCAAATAACCCGCCGTCAAACAATCCGCCATCGAGCAATCCACCATCGAACAATCCACCATCGAACAATCCACCATCGAACAATCCACCATCGAACAATCCTCCTGCGAACAATCCTCCTACAAATGGTTCTCCCACGAACAAGCCTTCTACAAATGACCCTTCCCCGAATAACGCGGATCCAAAAGGCAGTTCTCCGAATGGTCCTCCTCAGGACCCGATAACTCCAGGCTCTTCTGCAAAAGACCCTTCTTCTGGAAATCCTTCAAGCATAGGAGCAGCTACTGGGGGTGATCCTGCAAACGGAAATTCGCCTAGTGGTGATCCTGGCAACAACCCTGGGACTAATCCGCCCAGCAACGAACCAATTGGCGTCGGCGCCGCTGTTGCTTCTCTTTTGAATAATCCTGCTCCAACCCAAAGTTCTGGAGATGGGTCTACTGGACATTCCTCTGGCGAATCTAGCTCTAGCGGGGACCCTCAGAACGGTGACGATCCGACTGGCTCGCAGCCTTCCGAACACATAGTCTCAGGTTCTGGCGCCTCCAGCGCCGGTTTGTCAGGCAATTCTCCTGGCGAAGCTTCCAGTGGCCATGGTTCACAAGGCGAGAGCGCCGGCAGCGGCTCTCAAGCAAATCCCAATCCAGATCCAGCAAGTGGCAACTCTGTTGCTGCAGAAGTGGGGTCAATCCTAGGTACAGGCGGAACCAGCGGCCCTTCAGAGAACGTAGGTACAAACACAGATCCCGAAGGAGGATCGAAAATACCAACAGGCAATGGGGCAGCTTCTGCCGCTGCTTCAGATGGCGCTACTGGCGCAGCAACACCTGGGACGACAGATGAACCCGACGGTGAAATCGATGTGGAGTCCAATACTTCGGATCCAGCAGCTTCTGGTGAGAACCAGCCAGCGTCCTCAGGTTCCACAGATCCAGGTACGACCAAAAATGGTGGGGCAAATGACCCATCTTCGCTTACCACGATTGCTACCATTGGTGGCCAAGAGATCGCATACGATCCAGCAAAACCGGCTGGTGTCATGGTTGGAAGCCAATACCTGGCGCAAGGACAGACGACCAACATCGCAGGTTCGCCTATCTCAGTAGGACCTTCTGGCGTCGTTTTTGGTGGGAGTTCAACTGTTGGTTTCGACAAGACTGGCCCCAACGGACAGCCAGCAAGCACACCGATTGCGACCATCGGAAATGATCCAGTTGTTGTGGATCCCACCAATTCTGAAGCGCTAATCATAGGAGGTCAGACGCTTGGATTGGGTGGTGCGGCCACGATTCAGGGCACGCCGGTTTCACTGGGTTCTGAAGGACTTGTCTTCGGCACAGGCAGCACATTTGCCTGGTCGTCTACAAATGGAATACCTTTTGAGACAGCTGCACCTAGCGCAGCTATCTTCACACTAGGCTCTCAGAAGATCACTGCGATCGAGTCTCAGGGAATTGCAACAATTGGCTCCCGCATTCTCTCTGTCGGCGGACCAGCAGCAACTATCTCGGGCGCCACCTTCTCCTTACAATCGTCTGGCATTGTCATTGAAAGTGGTGGATCCAGCACCACCAATTTCTTCTCGGCGGTGGCTACGCACGCGGTGCAGGATGTCCAAAACCCAGGCAGCATTCAAGTCGAAGCTCCGTTTACAGTGGACGGCCATCCATTCACCGCCTACGAGCTTGCCGGCGACAACGGGGTGGCCGTCATCGTTGGAAGTAATGGTGTCCCCATCACGCTCACCAACGGCGGCCTAGCTACCACATTAGATGGTCAGATGATCAGCCTAGGCACAGACGGCATCGAGTATGGAGTCGCCAGTTCGACAGAGCTCGCACCTTGGAAGACGGTGACTGGTACCAATCTACCCAGTCAAGTCTCCTCGATAGTAACGGGTTCCGGCCCAGCTCCAGGGCCCTGGGAGACATCAGGTACAGTGGCTACCCAAACTCCAGGTACTTCCAGAGCAAGTAGAAGATGGGTAGCTGATGACGGTTTGCTCGCTATTTTCAGCATATGGGGAATTGTATTTGTGGCTTGGTGCGGCCTATAGATTTTTCTAGAAGATTCACGTTTTTAATCATGGGTAATTGGGCTGAAGAGGTCTCTACTTCCTAGGTGTGGCAAGCGTCTCGATGGAGCAAAAATGCGCATAATGAATGCAGTGCTCACTTGCAGCATTTGGTGGTGTTTGGGCTGGGTTTGTGGTGTTTGGTGTCCTCTGCAAGCGGTTGCAAATATCTGGCTTGAAACTCTTCTGTGTATATATTAATTGTCCGAGGCCCAACAAATTAAAGAAAGCAAGTGTTAATATTCAACGAAGTTTTGACCATAAGATAGTAAAAATGCACCAGCAACTGGCGAAGAGATGAACAGCGCTTTTTCATGCCAATAATCAAGGGGTACCAAAATAGCTGCCTGCATCTCTTAACTTAACTGATCATATCAAGGAGATCCCCTTTCAAGGTTCTAAATGCAGATGTATACCAATCTTTAAATTAAATATCATTGATTAGATCAAAACGTAGTCGTAATGGAGAACCCCGCAACTTGTATCTGGATACATTAGATAGTCGGCAGGACATTCTGGCACGACGCTTATTCTGACAGCCTCTCATGAATATGAAATGGCATTAGACCTCGACATTGATTAAAGCTTTGACTTTCGCTTCTAAGATGTCCATATCCCTGAGCGTTGTATCGCTGTGATTCACGGTGATTCTGGTCATCTGTCAGCTTTGTTTTCTATTACCTGCGATTTGGATTAAAAGATCAGGTGGTAAGATAAGGAAAGATTTGGTTTCGCAAGCAAAGACACAGCGATACTGGGTCTGTCATAGGAGATGCTACCTGTACCTTGCTATTCAAGAGCTGGGACAAGCCTTTCAAGCCATTGGCACAAATCTCTCAGTTCCTGTCCTGAGGTTGCGTGTCCCAACCCCTCGTACTCATGAACGTCGAGAGCACTGCTACTGACACCAAGCTCTTTCAGCTTATTGACACACGCTGTCAAATATCTCTTCGGCACCAACACATCTTTCGTGCCTCTAGCCAGGAAGATTGGCATCTCTCCCACTGTCGCCGGCAGCCCGCTCTCGCTACGCAACTGTTGAATCTTGTCGGCCAGGGGCATGTAGCCCGAAAGACAGACAAGCCCGGCCAGGCGGCCTGCATATCTCGAAGTCAAGCCGGAAAGTAACGTTACGGCGCAACCTTGAGAGAAGCCGCCCAAGATGATCCGATCAAGTGGTATGCCTCGACTGTGCACGTCCTCAATTAGTGAGTCGATATAGGCAGCGCTACTTTTCAGTCCTTCTTCATCCTCTTCCTCCTCGATCTCTGGTCGCGAAGTCGGAAACGGGCTTAGCGGCGTTGGCGTGTACCACGCTTGCTGCATGGCTTCACGGTTCTCCGGCGCGTTGGGGAAAATCCATCGTAAATGGGGAAGTTTTCCAGCGTTCTGGAATTGATCCGCGATATCTGCCGGTACGAGTCACTCTTCAGCTGGCTTGATTGTTGGGACGATGTTGTTTTTCTTACTCTCCCATCCATGTGCATCATCGCCCAGTCCATGGAGGAAAATGAAGGCTGCGCCATGCCCGGGGAGAGAGGACGATATGAGGGGTTGCTTCATGATAGGAGGCGATGAAGACATAGTTGTTCGTGATGGTCGAAAGGCAAGCGCTTTAGGTTGCGCAGAGTCAACGATCAGAGGCATCGATCATACGACCGTGATGCCAAAAGACAGCGGGCTGTTCCTTTGGCTGGCATATCCGCCGAGGCATGTAGAAGCTCTGCGACTTCTACTGGACATTGAAGCAATGACCGAGGTAACTAGTTGTCCGGCTTTCCATACTCCTCTCTTTGTCTCCACTGCTACTTTGCTACAGCTCATCACCACCAGTCGCTGGCTGACAGGCATCAACGCATCTACGATGAGATGCACCGTACCCATCGAGTGCTCTGTGACGAGGCAGCCATTATGCAGCGTAGCAGAATGCATCCTGGAAAGTTCCAGTTTCAAGTCCCCCGACGGCCCGTGGATGTTTCGCAATGTCACCACGTGTCTGCGGCTGCTTCCCCGCCTCCCCGCCTCTCACTGAACGGCCACATGCATCATCCTACGGTCTTGTTCGCTGGGTCCCTTCACGGGTTGCTTTTGCCTACGGGGTAGGAGAACCTCGCAGCTCGGATGGTCATGGAGCGCATAGGCTCTAGTTTTCTGGTGTCTTTCACTACAATTCTCTCAACATCGTAGAGAGACAAGTCTGCTTTTTAAAACAATGGTACGTTTACCACTTGGCAACCATGAATGTCGTCTCATTCAGGCAAGTCCGTGTTATAGCGTGTTGAGGAATGAATGGTCGTCGCTTCCAAGTTGTTATCAGCCTCAATGCTCGTTCGACAAGTATTCTAAGACCGGACGCCGCATTTTGTGCAGCACGTTTCTCGGCCGTAATGGTTTGAGCTTCTAAATACACTCACAGCTTAGCAACGATGGGTGAACAAGACGACAGCCATATCACGGTACTTGAGGAGACATATCTTGGTGGAATACTAGATATGACGTATTGTTTCGGTGTTGCCGACCCATCTCGCCGCAGCCCTGTGAATGGTGCGGCGATAAAAAGGTAGCAGCCGTAGGGCAGATATCCAAACACTCTGAGACATGTCACGATATGAAACTTTCATTCAAGTCTTCGATATTTTTCTTTCTTGCGGTTGATATATTAACTGCTTTTACCACAGACGACAACTCTACCGACGTTGCTTTTGTAATGTAAGCTTCCCTCAAGTTCTTACAACTGACGATTCTGAATGAGATGTCAGTCATTCAACCTATGAACACACCTCAAATATTACCGGTGTCGGAGAACGTCGCGATGCGATGACCAACGTCGGACTTTCGAAAAGATATTCCCCCCGCCAGGTAGGTCGCTGTCCAGTTCCTGGGGGCGACCCGGCCTATACTTGGACCGTCGGGGCTCACTGTCTGACTCCCGCAGAGGAGTTCCCAAGGGAATATCGGGTCATGTGTGCAGAATCCCGTAACCGGATATCTGTCATGGAATTAACTTATAGTTGCAACCAGAGGGAGATATGCGTAAACAATGCCGGGAGGGGAGGATCTCCGAGAGCCGCTTGCCTCCGCGAGGCCGCCGGGACACAGCCTATACGAGCAAGGTTCAGTGGTGACATTCGTCACGGCGTCGATGTTTTAGGGACTGACCCTGGTATTCACGACCTCATGTACGACGTTGTCTTGACCCGCAACCGTGCTCTTTACCGCGCGACGAGAATTTCCATAAGGTTAAAAGACGTGAATCATATAATGATCGGCAATGTAATCTCTTGTCAACGTTGCTACAATCTAAGGGTTCCAGATGCCCTACCACCCACGGTGCACCATATCCAGTTGAGTGTGAAATTGTTGGATGCTGGTGACGTCGTTACTTTACGTACATATTTATGGCCAGCAAGGGATTTCGACTTCTACGGGCTCAGACCCTTGTGAAGCAGGGCAGAATGGTGCAAAAAGCCATTGAAGTGTAGAAAAAATACATCTGAAGAGCTGGTTCTCTCTTTTTTAGACGAGGATAATCTCTCTCTCTTTTTTTCCATTATTTTTTTTTTTTTAAAAACAATTCATTCTCGAATTCTGGACCCTTTGGTTAGACTGGAGTCAGTTCTCGCTGGAGTCGTATGGATGTCACGATCAGCAGAACTGAGGAATATTTGCCCTGCACGTTGCATGATCGGCTACGTAAGGACTTTGAGCGCTGCAAAAATGTACCTAGTGTCTGGAAGCATTTGGATTTTCGATCGCTCGTTACGCCACACTGTGGCTGGATCCACACAAGCCACAGTCCCATGCGCCCCAACAAGCCTCAGCTCTCTGAGGGAATACTAAGGTTGCACCAGACTAGGGGCTTGATAAGGGCTGCTGTGGCGAAAAGGCCGCGCCGGCACGCGTCACATGCAGGTGACTTATGCAGCTTGCATCTTGGGCGTGCTTGGGGAAAGCCGCAAGGTACGACCCGCGTGGTGTGGCAAAATCGGCAGCCAGACGCATGGGCGGCGGGCTACGGTGGTCGCCGGCCGAGCTCCCTCCGTCTCTCTCTTACTTTCTCCTCTTCACAGATTACACCGATCAGCGATGGCTGTGCTGCTCTGACCGGAGACCGCCTCCTGGTCCGAGACGAGCCGTACGACTGGCTGCGTTGAACGAACTCAGTCAGATGCTCCGCTCTTCGTGTCTGCGTGGCGCCAAGTCGGGCCGATGGTAGAAAGATGGCGGGCGGGGGGGCAGCGTGGCCCAGGCGGACAGGTCTCCCCCGCCGGACAAGCCGCGGATCGGCGTGCACAGCCACGATGCCGCATGCACGTTCCGCCGATCCCTTCCTGCGCGTTCCGCCAACGGGGTACGGGAGGGACTCGTCTGGGCATTCGCCTGTGGAGAGAGAGGAGCTTCACGACAACCTTAGCTCACATTGCTGCGCTGGATTGGACCGATTGGGCTGGTACTCAGCTTTCCCCCTCCCCGGGGAGTCTGACAGTTTCCAGGGTGAGTGAGTCACCGTACGCGCTGTTGTGTGTCATGCATGCATTCGGAGGTGGTTCCGCGAATGGAGTATGCTCAGTCTCGCTTTCGAAGGGCAGATCATACCCTTCTATTCGAGACGTGTGGGGGCTATGGTATTCGAATGGGAGCTGAGCCGTCCCGTACTCCTGCAATCATAGCTATTCATGGCATTAGGGCTCGATTATGTCGAGACCCGCATACGACATCTTGCATGGCGAGCGTCTCATTGCTGACCCTTTCTTTGTCTGGTACGCGTGTCCTTCAGATCACGCGGTGGCAAATATCTGCACGATGGTGCAAAGTCCGTCTGGAAATCCCCGTCTTGCAGGCGAAGTTGTGGATTCGTCATTGGGAAAGACTTCTTTCGGTTCGAAGGCAAACGTGCATGCATTTCATTGAGAGCTGAATCAAAGCTCAATCGAACCATTGGGACCGCAGACCTTACGCCAAGCACGAGGTTGAGCTGAGCTTGCAGAAGATGAAAACGGTACATATCGAGAAAATTAGGATTACTAGCGTGTACACTTGTTGATTACCTATTGGGTATTTTGCCACCACTTCGTGTGTAAAGACCTGAAAATAGCAATTGGCTGGGTATAATGTACTGAAACCAAATCGAAGTCTTCCTTGCCTTCGTCGCAAAACAGAAAGGAAAAAATGTTGATCTTGACAGCCAGCGCCAAAGCTGTGTTACATGTAATTCTTACCCCTAGTAAGGTGGGCAAGACATGATTAAGGAATGAAATAGTAGGCACAGCCAGGCTGCTCAGATAGCAACGTTTCAAACGACAGTCACTGCTAAAAAGAGGAAAAGGAAACGAGAAAATAGAAGCGAACATTCGTTCAAGCTTTGCTAAGATTCAGATCGCAATTTCTGCCAAAGCCCGTAGCCAATGGGCAGGTGCTGGGTATCTTCGAATAGGTAAAAAGCAACAAGAAAAAGGTCATAATTCAGTCATAATTCCCTGACGTGAGCTGCATCGTGACGCGTCGAGCTCTGATTTGCAGTTCTAGGCTCAGAACAACAACTTGAGCTCGTATCCTAAAGATTTTGAATTTTCTGTAGGATCGACATCGCTGTCAATTTGGATATCGGTCGGGCCCGCGTCCCACTCGCGCTTAATTGGCGTTTGTGACTTGACTTCGGTGAACTCCGCTGTAAGATCCTGGCCTTCGGGTAGTTCAACAATGCACTGATCATCAAATAGAATATTCAGGCCTTGCCGGTTAATCCGTATTGTTCGCATAACAGCAGTTGAATCAATGTTGCATTTGGAAGCGATCGCAGCGACGAAGTCGTTTAGCGTTCGTTGCATGAGGTATATGGCCCTGTAGTAATGATCGGGGGCAGGTTTGCCAGTGATTCGAGGTTGAACGTAGAAACATGCGACTACAGCAGTGTTAGCTTCATTGAATCGATGTGGTATTTTCAACGGAAACGTACTTGGTTTGACGGCTCTTTCAGGCGGTGGCTGGTAAGAGTAATCGACGCCGATGGCTTCGATCCATCCCGTGACCATGCCCGAGGCAGGCGAGTGTGGTTGAACCTTGACTGGTTGATCTGGTGGGCTCGCCAAATGTTGAGGATTCGAAGATTGCAGGTCTGCCGTCGTCAATTGAGGCATACCCTGCCAGTCATTTGAAGGATTCCTTGACACAGGTGCAAATGGTGTGGGTTGTTGAAATGAGGACTCGCGGCGGCTTCCAGAATTGACCGACTGTGCGCTCAGGGTAGGTGATACAAGAGAAGAATCCATGGTCTTGACGCTCTGTTTCTCCCAAAGGCCCGCTTCAGCGTTATCGGTCTTAGTAAGGTCCACAGGCTCGCCGTTCAATCGAACAGGGTGAAGATCCGGGTCATCCTCCTCAACGCCCTTTAAGAAGAGCACACTCACTGGACGTGTCGATGAGAACATGTCTTGTAGAGTAGACAACTTAAATTGCAAATCATCCTCAGTACAGGGCCGACCTCCGGTAGAACTCGCCGAGGACATTGACCACGTCCTCTTGTGCTTCGCTACCTTACCTGGTCGAGAGCTTGCACTGGCCTTGGAAATAGAACCACTTCTCTTCCGCTTGCCAAATTCTTTTATACCACTGCCTGCCTTTTCAATCTGATCCTTGAGCTTGTCGATGGTCTTCCTGACATGTGCAGCATCGTTGGAAAGCTTACGTTCCGCGCCATGATCGCGGAAAAGCTTGACCTTGCAGTAACAGATTTCGGGGGCATTTCGTCCAGGAGAAGCTATGGTGGGGCCATCTACCAGCTCGGTTTTGGCACAAAGTCTGACCGGAATGCCCTTGACGCCTTTTGAGTGACTAAAATCGGTGGAAAGAAAATTGAATCGCACTCCAATCGAGCAATCGTTTGAGCCGTTGGGGGCCAATGTCCAAGTGACGCAGAATCCGTCAAAGGAGGCAGATTCAAGTTCCATGCTTGGTCGGCTAGGGTCCTCGGGACCACCAATTTGGGCTTGATCGACATACTCGACGGCCTGTAATCGCCCACCCCGTTGATGAGCTTCATTCGTGCCTCTGCCTTCTTTCCAAAGCTGCCAGCAAGCACCAGGACGCTGTCTTTGGCTTTCGTCCTCAAAAGAAATGCGAACAAAGGTGCGATATTTGGTAGAGCTTCCTGCAACTTGATCCGGAACACTGTCGATGATATTGACAACGTAGGTTTGTCCTTTATTGAGATAAGTGACCGGAATCTCATCGACATGCTTGACCATGGCTGTTGGCGCGTTGAGTGTGGCATTATACCGAAACCTAAGTACCTACGTTAGACAAATCCCAAAATTATAATCGACGCTCAAAAATTTAGAGTCCGGTGATGACCGTCAAATGAACCAGAAGCTTACTTTTCCGCTGCTTTATGCGAAGATGACGCACGAACACCTTGGCCGAGGGTCTGGGGGTTGAACGTCAAAATAGAGGAATCTTCTTGAATTTCTAGATCCATGCCTAGGTCCTCCATATGCGACTCGTCTGCTGCCGTGCCAAGAGATTCCAAGGTTGCCTGAGAATGGGAGAAATGATGCGGCGCGAAAGTTTGCTGCATCGAGAATTGATTCGGGTGATGGAATTGTTGACCGTGCATTCCGGATACATCATGCATAGATGGCACAGCAGGCGGCGGGTGCAGCGGGTGCATTGAAGCGTCTGTAGTAGGGTTTGACAGAGGGGTTCCGAGTCCCATGTTGAATGCTGGAGTATGCAGGTCACCAGCTTGGCTGTGATAGATCGTGTTGTGGCCGCCTGGAGTTGGAGTGTAATAACCGGGAGGCTGATTTGCAAAATTTGTAAAGGCAAAGCTTGTTGGATCCATCAAAGAAGGCGTAAATCGCCACGGTTCAGCACTTCCTCTGGGAGTATGGTCCACGTCTCTGATGTCCTCGTTCTCCTCGAAGCGTCTATTCGTGCAAGCCACTTTGTCAGCATCCATAGCGATTAAGTAGGTGCGTTTCAGCTGCATGATACATTTATTGCATGTCAATGCCTCGGCGATCTTCTACAAAGCGCCTACCATCCTGCAAAAAGGATTCGCATAACGTCGGACAGCAAATTTCAAACAGATAAACAAATACATTATGAATTGATCTTGGCACATACTGCGGATTCAAAGTATTATTGAGAGCATCTGTGAGGGAGCTCGCGCTGTGAGGCTGGGTGGACGGGGGAGCATTTTGACTTCCGGCCGCACCATGGGCTTGTGGAAAAGTTGATCTGAAGCTAGCATAGAACTCCTCTGTCGGTTTTTGTGAATTCATTCTATTGTGTTGTCAGCTCAATTCTCAAGAGGCTGAAGACTAAAACGAGGCCGATATTGGAGTTTGAGCTTACGCCTCACTCGAATGAAGGTCCTCACCGCGAGGCGGAATGTGCGACTTGCGAAAAATGATAAGACCTACCGATTTCGAAACATTGCTGGTGAAGAAAGGACCTCAAAGCCCTTTCCAGCAACGGTGAAGGAGGTCTCAGATGCGCCAGGTCGGCGGAGGGTGGAGTTTGGGGTCAATTGGGGGAGGAAGGGTGTCAAGCCACAGGAAGCAGCATAGTCCGGGTTCTTTCTTAAGGCTAAGTTGATGCGGTAGAGCACAGTATCTATACATGCACGAAGCCGAGGATTGGGGGGCCCCTACTAGTGGATGATACCCTGCAGCAACGTCAAGCGTGATATTCGCAGGCGCCGCGTACGTTAGCAGACAAATTTGTCGGCAGAGAGCGCCGAACGCTTAGACTGCAGAATTGAGAGATTAGGCGCAAACGTGTCGCAGGGCAGCGAGAACGTTGCGCACGAGAACGGATTGAGCATGCCATCGGATCTGCTCGACACGGGATAGGGGCATTAGAGGCATTGTCGACCAAGCAGTCTCGATCGCCGAGCACACTGCGCCACAAACGGCTGCAGCAACGCGGGCCCTAGCGCCGGCGGGAAGTGAGGCCTTGGGAAGATTGTGGCGACGGCTTGCGTATAATTGACCGCCGTGCATCCTTGTGACAGCGCAGGCCGGGTAGCGTCTTGTGGCTCGCCCCTAGGCGTGTTGCGTGAGTTGACCATCATCTCCTCTTGCGTACCACCCCGGCTGCTCGAGGCAATGTGGCTGCATAAGAGACACTGCCGGTGCTGAGGCGGTCCCCTGGCCTTCGCTTGCATTTGCGATTTGATGACTCCCAAACGATCGGGTCTGCCTGACGCAGGCATCCGATTTCACGGACACAAGCATAAAGTCAATTGATTGGCACTGGCCTCTCTTGAGACAGTCGTTGTAGAACTGTTTCATTTGGTGGAGCCGGTTGCACAGTTGCTGGCTTTCGGGATGCTCACTCCTCCTAGCGCCCAACGCGTCAGACCTGCGGCAGAAATAGTCAAATGAGAGGACCGGCCCTGTTTAAAGCCGCTCATCCCAAACAAAGGGAGTGCTGGAGTGCTGGTAGACAGCGCTGGAGAAGGGCAAGGATGGCCAACGTGGCGACGTGTTTCTTGAAACTAGACCTTGGCCAATCAACGCCTTACGCTCCCCTTTCGGTCAGACTGAGCTGGAGTGGAGATGGAAACGGCGCTTCCCGCAGCGCCGGTAGAGAACCGCGGATACATGCTAGGATGCTGTGGCTCATGATGTCCAGACGCGGTCACGTCGTGTCATTCTCCCGCCCCTAATATCGGATGGAAATTATCTAGAACAATTCTGCCGCCATCCAATATTTGAGACGGACACCGGATGGCATAAGATGAGCCGAGTGGGCGCTTGCAAGGGCCATTTCTCACGAGAGTCAGTCGGCAGTGATGCAGAGCCAATGCGTATAATTCCACCAGTCGCCTGCTTGCATAAGGCGATAAAGACCGATACAGAGCGAAGCATAAGGAGCTTCGAGACATGCGCGCAGGAAATGGAAAGCTGACAGCAGCAGCGGCATTGGGAGCGCGGTGAACTAACAGCCCGCTCGGCCGAGGATGAAGGCTGCTGCTGGTGGGGCAGCTGGAGATGAGAGGATCAGCGGCAAAGCGAAAAGCCTGCGCCACTCTGGCTTCTGATCGACGGCACAGCCACAGAAGTGGCGGTGCGCTGCCGATGGCGATCTACGAGCTCCACTTTTCCTGCTTTTTGAGTTGGTGATTGAGACGACGATCGCTTCTGATGTGTTCGCGGAGAAGTCGACCCACACACCCGATCAATCACCCAACATCCAATCGAAACCCGTCTTTGTCAGGGCTCGCTGAGCAATTGCGACGTAATGCCATGAGATGATGATGACTGTTACGGGGTTGACCTCGGACGAATGACTACGAGCATCTGAATCCTTTGAGGCCCCACAGAATGGAAAATACAAGCCATCACTTCCTCTAAGGCTCCAGTTAAAATCTTCCAATTGCTCCATCTAGAGTATTCTAGTAACACACCTCTCATAACTCATCGCTCCTAGCGGTCAAGAGGCCATTGTATCTCCCCGACTCCTTCGCCATCATCGTAATATCGACTCTCCGCATAACTCCGGTTCGCTTCGGCGACTAGGATAAGTGCATGATGCCCAGAAATCTCTCCTTCAGGATAATTGCAGCACCCAAGACATGGGTTCCTATTTGGTAGGGTCCTTGGGACTACTGCCGATATTCTTCATTTTCCGAGCAAGGGTTGACGTGGTCAATCGACCTTCTCCTATCTTTCGCAAAGAATCTGCACTTTTCATGTGCATCAATTTCTTGGGTGCGCTTTTCTCACTCATGGGCATCCTGAGGCTCATACTCTCCTGCTTATGAGCAAGTTCTCCGTCCGATTCACAATCTTGGTCATCTTTGACGTAATCCACCGGTGTAAAAGCTAGCCTCGGTACATCACTCGATGTTCTCTTTTGATATTCACGGCCAACATTAATAGCGGTACGCATGCTAGAAGCTGAACTCTCTCTTCTTGGACGTGCTAGGTACGAGGATTCTTGAACTGGACTGGGTATTCGTGACTTATTCCACCAATCCCAAGCTCGTCTGTCCGACTCTGGTGTCGTTGAGCGCTCACGACACTTTTGAGGACTGTACGTCGAGTGGAGTAAATCATCTCTCGAGCTAGAAGTGCTTTCGCGCCGAAGTTGGCTTGAGAACGAATCCGTAGGAAGAGTCAAGTTTCTACCCTGGGTTGCGCTATCATCACCAATATTGAAAGAGAAGTCTCGAGTCAGCTTATGGTTACTCGGCGTTGTGGTAAGTGGTGGTCGACGATTTTCGGAAACAGCGCCAGAACCCATCGTGGAATTGCTGTCCTCGCAAGCTTTCATTAGGTCCTCGCTCGGCTTGTTCTTTTTTATCATCTCTAACTGGGTGACTTTGTTGTCCTTTTTGCTGGCTTTGAATCGGTCGAAATACAGGTAGGCAGCTTCATTCCATACATCCGCAACCGGTATGGCTTGACGTCTGGCAACGATACTCGCAATTGTCTGTACATTCCTGGTATCGTTTTCCGCTGTAGGTGAAGCTAAGTTAGGGCTGTTATGAGAATCGCTTTTGAAGGTGTTGCCACGAAGCTCAAAGGCTGAACGAGAACCGTGCAAGGTGGGGCTTGTAAATTCAAAAGGAGCAAAGCTATCTATAACACGAGAGTTTGTTATCACATATGCTCTGTGACCTAGTACTCTGGTAAGTGGTGTGGCTGTTTGAGTCATACCTGGTAGCGTCACTTGCAATCCATCAGTAGAATCACTCTTCTCGCGCTTTTTCAACTGTGTTCTTAACTTGCTTGCAAATTCACTTCTCGAATGAGAAGATTTGTCGAGCCATCCGATATCTCTTCCAAGCCCCTCTCGTTTTGCATGCCAAGCTTCGCTAGAGTCGTGCCGCTCCGCAACCTGTTCGTTGAGGGAATCCTTGGCCTGAGCCAATTCGTCTTCAAGCTTTTGAAAAGCTTCGGCGATGTATGAAAACGCACTGTTGAAATGAACAGGCAAGGGTTGTAAAGGATTTGCAAGTACGTGTCTGGCGATCGATTCCAACAACTGCTTTGTCTCAGGCGGTGCGGCTGGCGAAGGGAAGTCCTGATCGAAAGCACAAGAGTGCCACGATGGAGGCGATGAGAATGCAGACGATGCAATGGATTTCTGGTTGTTCGACACTGCTGGGCCTGGCTTCGATCGATGCCCGGTTATATATGAAGTGAATCCAGTCCGAGTACGGCGACGGAAATCGATACCAAACGCAGCATTCGAGATTCGGTCAGGTGCTTCGATCTGATCGTGTGGAATCGTGACTTTGTCGCTGTAGGATGGGGCGTCGCTGCGAAGGTGTTGGAATTCGGACATTGCCTGTCTTGGTTCAAAGAGCTCGCCACAATAACTTTCAATGATTATGGGCAAAGGGCAAAGGCTTGCATTTAGGAAGTTGCGGAGAACTTGGTGGAAAACAGTGACTTGACATGTTGGGAAATTATGGAACTGGCTGGAAACGGCAACGACGACCATACTCACACCTTAGCTTCAACACTTGCGAGTAACAAGACGCGTCCGATATCACTGCTTTAAGTACATGTGGAAGAGTCACATTCTGACCCTAATGGAAACTAGACCAAATACCTTGATGTTCTATTTGCATGTGTCCCTCTCTCCATGCACCTAAGCCTCATCTCATCAGACCGATGGAAAGGTGTTTGGTAATGAAAGGGAGATTTGATTCTTGGCACGTTCAAACATCCTTCAGCATGCGCGCAATGATTTGGCACGGAGCTGTACACACAAGTGCCGTTGTAATGAATGCAATAGTTTGTCCCTTACGGGAAGATTGCAGCGTTGGGAGCGATCACCGTGGGCAAATTGATTGATTGTTTGGCCAATCGCTTTATTCGCTCGTCTTCGTTAAAAAAAACACGTTAAAGGGTAGTGGCATCTTCTTATGGTAGCACAAGCCTTCCGCCTTCAGTCTCAATGTCAACGCCTAGTAAATGACCATTATGCCGCGTCTCGCTTCCCTTCCTTTACTTCCTTCTGTTGAAGCATATCGTTGTCAGCCATCATCATTCCTCAATCGCGATCTTCATTCAAAGGAGTGGGGAGATTCGAAAGACGTACCAGCGCCCTCATCGTACCGTGTAAGGCATGTCTGTGATTGCGCCGAAACTTTGGAT
This sequence comes from Bathelium albidoporum, assembly GCA_021031095.1. Classification (NCBI taxonomy): domain Eukaryota; kingdom Fungi; phylum Ascomycota; class Dothideomycetes; order Trypetheliales; family Trypetheliaceae; genus Bathelium; species Bathelium albidoporum. The sequence continues at coordinate 94,524 of JAGFVP010000022.1, read as the reverse complement.
CCGTGCCTTTAAGGGAAGGGTATCGATGCGTTTTTGGCTTCTTGATACTATGAAGGAAACCTTGGATTAGTCGAAAGGTTTTCAATAAAAGCCGCAGACCTATCGAAGCGATCTGTACATAGGCCAACGACTTACCCGTTCTTGTGGTTTTTCTTAGCTTGATTGTGCTGCGATGAGTTCTTGGATTCTATCAAAATGTCAGATACCACAAGTCAAATGTTGCAGACGACCCGTAGGTTACTTACTAGCCATGGCTGCAAGTGAATCGATGATGTAGCTTGAGTGGAATGCACCGAGCTGGCGTGGTCGACGGTCGTTTGGAGGGGAGTCAAATTGGCCATCCTGTAAGTGGGGGCCCGTGCACGCCGAGCCGACATCTGGTCATCAGGGTCATTGAGATGAAGTCAAGACGTGCTCTCAATGAATTCTAGAAGAATAATTTCGATTCATGTATCTACAAACAACAATGGAAGCCTGATATACAGTGTCAAAGCACTATTGGATATTTGCAAATCAGTGCTTTCATTGATGTCGGGATCCGCCATACCCAGCATCCATCAATTGCTGCTGTATTTGAGCGTCAGCGGATAGCGGCTGAGACCCGCTGCTGGTATTCGCATCAGAAGGTCCATCTTCAATACTTGTAGCATACAACATATCCGACCTCGTATTGGAATCGTTTCCAAGAGATAAGTGATGGGATGTCTGGCCCTCTCTGGCTTGCGGCGGGTACTGACCAAGCGCCTGCGAAGCTTGGTCAAAATTGTACTGCTCAATCCCTTCCATGATCCGAGGATCGACCGGCAAACCATAATCCTGGGTTTGGGACATACTTGCCAGTGGAGCCTGGTGTTGGGGTTGCTCGCCTGTGTGAACGACCGGTGGGAGCGGTTGATCCGCGTGATCTCGAGGTATAGTCAATTCGTCTGTCTCTGACTTCAGTCTTGAGTCGCTTGAAGCCTCGCCTTGGCCTTCACCACGTATGCCGGCTACACGGGCAACCTGAGATTTGCAATCATCACAGTTGCGGATGACAAGGTTGACAGTCTCTTTAATTCGCACCCAGTGATATTTTTCTGCAATGACAGCAGTTGTCTTGTTGATGCCAGCATGATTTTCGCTGTGGATCTTGCGGGCAATCTCGTATTGCTTTTGAGGCTCCGAGATAACTTCCTTTCCCTTGAGCATGAGCTTCTCTGGTTCTTCATTTGTCTCCGGTATGAGCTTGTAATGAGTGGCCGCGCTTCGAAGCCGGCTTTTCTCTGCGCGGTCAGCGCCATTGGGGTACTTTCCGTGTTTGAGGTAGTATCGAATTTTATCGAACCGCTCCTCGGACACATATTCTTCGCTCTCTGGGCCGAGATCCCGGCCAAAGATGATGGCATCAACGAGTTCGTCTGGATATGATCGGAGTGCGCCGCAGCCTTTGACGCGCCCAATTCGCTTGAATCCAAGCGCATCCCATATGCGAAGCGAGGCAACATTAGTCTCATAGACAAGATTGAAGACAGAATACGTATAACCCTGGATTGTTAGCACACAAGTGTTGTTACCATCGCTTGGATCTCCGGCACCGTACCAGCTTTGGGGCCCAATCTAGATAACCCTCACCCATCAGCCTGCCGACACCTCTATTCCGTGCTGCATCTGTGACCAAGAATCCACCATTACAAACATGACTTGATCTTCCCGGATAGTTGGGCTTGACGTAGAAGCTCCCTAGGCATTGCTTTTCCCAATCGCAGCCGTTCAACTCCATCTGTCGGACTTGTTCCGCATCTTGAATTTCCCCCAATAACATCACCGCCCCGAAATTGGCGAACCAGTAGGGGCCGAATGTTTCTAACGGCAATGGATTAAGCATGGGATAGGTGTCGCCCTTCTCAATTTCACGATTCATGAGAGCCCCAAGGCAGGAAAGAAGAGCAGGAGGTACTTGGCTAGGTGAGGAAAAGGGAATTAGCGTAGCGGCCGTGACGCGATCCCGCAAAGTGACATGACGAGGAGTAATCTCCAGAGGGAGCTCGCCATATGGTGTAGGGAAGGGCGGTACTCCAGACGTGCGCGAGATGAGCTTCGCCGTTGGATCATCGAGCATCGCCGGCATGATTGGTCGCAATACTCGGCTTCATCCGCCGGAGTGACCTGGAGGAGTACATGTCAGTCGAGCGCGACGGCGTTGCACCGCGCAAGTAGATTCTTGAGAGAGCAGAGGAGCTGAAAACAGCGCAAAACATTGCTACCTCTTATTGAGGAGCTATTGAAAGCGCGTATAGGAGGAGTGCAACAAGGGAATGCAATGGGTAACCAAAAAGGCTCACGTACAGCTGAGGGTGGACTGGAAGTTGCGGGCGTTCTGGAGAATTCTATTGTGCCTTGCATCTCATGCCCACGATTGGCACGGCGGGGTCATCAATCATTTGCACGTGACAAAATTAAGGTCTCTGATTATCATCAGTCATAGGTGCGGCGATACGTCATGAAGGAAGCGTCGAATGCGACACTCTATATTGATTTTGCTACGATGGCCATCTGCTCGGCGCATTCATCACAGTCCTCGAGAATGTAGCAGTCACCTTGTCTTGTTCCTTGCGCCTCTGTTTTGCCGTGATTCCTGTCCTGTCGGTGACGGGTGTGGCCATCATGATGTTATCAAATTCATCGTCCTGGCCAATATCCGACCCGGATTCGGCATCGGAATCGATAGGTTCCGAGCGCTGATTAGGTGAAGGCTCTGTCTTAGCCAGTCTTTGCGACTCGGTTTTCTGTCCCGTATCCGTGGGGTTTGTAAATGGTTTTGACAGCAGCACTTTTCGCCGTAACTCTGCCATTTCCTCTTCATCATCAGACACCTCGGGCAAATCCAGCGGATCACGATCCCCATCGGAAGGATTACTTTCCCCTTCGCTCCCTTGACTACCACCATCCTCAGCTTCGCTATCAGAATTATCGATGTCACGTCTGTTGTGGTTTCCCCTGTTCCATGCCTGATCTTCCGTGGTTGCATCATTCTCCGCACGACGTTCAGAATATTCTCGTTCAATTTTGGCCAACCATGTTTCCTCGGCTGTTTTGATCTCTTCCTCAGTAGAACAAGCAGCGTAACGCTTTAGCAATGCAGCATTGATGTCCAAGAACGCATCGCCATACGAGAAGGTTGACAGAATATCCAATGCCCAGTCTTGATGGCCGCAAATGTAAAAGCAAGCTGCGAGGGCCTCAACGCAGTTAAGACGCCAGGGTCGTCCATAGTTGGTGGGATTGGCGGCGACAAGATATGGCACTTGATATGCATTAGTATATGCTCCATGATGTCAAGGCGTCAGCGGATGTAGACTTACGGAGTCGCTCGCATTTGCCACCAATCCGTGAAAACGGGACTTCGTCCACACGCTTCCAAGAGCATTCCACGACGGCGGCTCCAAATTGCGCAAGAAGATCCTTGTCGGCTGCGGATAACAGTCTCTTGGCCTTTGGTCTGATTTTGAATACTGTTAGTGCGGTTCAGGCGATTAGACGAGGTGTAAATACTTACGAGATGACCACTCCAGCAAATTTCTGACCGACGTGAAGCTCTCTCATCATGCCTAACCTCATGAGTCGTTTACCTGAGCATCTTTTCATATCACAGTGACCCAAATCCCAGCATGCGGCTTTGTATGGTGGTCTTGATCGCCGTTCTCCATCTTCCGCTTCATCCTGGTCAGCGCGCGGTAGTCGTGACGTTGCTTGGTATGATTTTCCTCTTGATGAGAATTTGTCTTTCTTGTGGCGCACCATCTTCGATAAAGGGGTTTCGTCGGCAGTGGGAAAGTTTGGAGTCGAGTGGGAATGTAAGTTGATGGATGAGTGGCGGTCTTAAACGACGTCAAGCCGCTCCCTCCACCCACCATGGTCCTTGCAAGACCCCTTACATTCTATGTATAGAATCGCGATAGTGACCTGATCTTGATGAGTACCCCACCAAAGGCAATCTAGCTCTTACCTTCTGTACAATTCCTACACCTCTTTTCCTCGACCGAATCTTGTCAGGCTCGTTCACAAGATGGAGGCCGCCTCAGCCCGCATGGCTGCGAGAGACCGTTTCAGCGGTTTCAATGAGCCAGCGCTTACCCCGTTGCAACGATATATTCGTAAGCTAAAGTGGCTTAAAGACAATGCTCTATAGGCTGCACGGATAGCTTACCACGCTGTACTAGAAAATGCATGCGATCCAACCAACTTCGAACCGAATCTCGCGCTGAACCTTGAGATTACGGACCTCATAAACTCCAAAAAGGGAAATGCGTAAGGACAAGAACTCGATGAAGCATACACATAATCTCATTCAATCAATTGATAGGCCTCGAGAAGCAGCCGTAGCTGTCGTCAATCTTATCAACAGCCGTAACCAGAATGTCTCTCTGCTGGCTCTGACCGTACAACACTCTCTCGAGTATTCCCTGGCACCAGAGGCTGACACGGCTCAAGCTTCTAGATTACTGTGTAAAAAACTGCGGATACCCGTTTCATCTTCAGATTAGCACAAAAGAGTTCCTTAACGAGCTTGTCCGGCGATTTCCCGAAAGGCCACCTATTCGCCCGAATAGACCGCAAAACAAGATCCTTGAGTTGATAGAAGAATGGCGGCAGACAATATGCCAAACCTCGAAGTACAAGGAAGACTTAGGCTACATTCGGGATATGCATCGCTTGTTAAGCTTAAAAGGATACCTCTTTCCAGAAGTGCGGCCGGATGATGCAGCAGTCTTGAATCCGAGTGATGTACGTCGAACAATGTCCCCTTTCAGTGATTGCATCTGACGTGCCATAGAATCTCAGATCCGCAGAAGAAATGGAAGAGGAAGAACGAGCTGCACAGTCCGCGAAATTACAGGAACTCATACGACGGGGGAGCCCCCACGACCTTCAAGAAGCGAACAAACTGATGAAGGTGATGGCTGGTTATGATAATAGGCATAAGACGGATTATCGAGCGAAGGCTGCTGAGGAGGTCGGCAAGATCCAGCAAAAGGCCAAGTTATTAGAAGAAATGCTACAAGGCCACAAGGCTGGAGAAGAGATCAAGGAAGGTGATGTCTACGAGGAGCTTGCCAATGCTTTGGCAAGCGCTCATCCAAAAATTCAAAGGATGTGCGAAGAGGAATCGGATGATACGGAAGCGGTTGCAAAGCTTTTTGAGATCAATGACAGCATCAACCGGACAATAGAACGGTACAAGCTTGTCAAAAAGGGTGACCTGGAAGCTGCATCGAGAATTCCCAAGGGTACATTAGGAACGAGCGGTGCTGGCGTTTCCAAGGGACCCGATAATGAGCTATCATTGATCGATCTTGGCGGGCCCGAGGACGAAGGAATCGCGGCGGGCCAAGCTTCGTCTTCTCAGCAAGCAGATGTACCTCCATCCAAAGGTAATGCTTTGGAAGATGATCTCCTTGGCCTGTCCATGCAAGATAGTGCGTTTGGACAAGGTGGAGGTATTTCATTAGGAACGAGCAATGGCTTTGGTTCGTGCAGCTTGAAACATCTTCCAACCTCAACTACTAAGTTCGTCGCGCAGGAACCCCAGCGTACCCTCAAACATCACAACCTTTGCAACCCAACGTTCCTGTCGCCAATCACAGCGTCCCAGCTCGCCAGCCAACACCATCACATCCACCTTCACAAACGAAACCGAATTACGACCTATTTGGATCAATAGGTAGTGTCCAACCAATGTCTAAACCAGCGACTCCCACGCCATCCCTTAGCTCTCCGCCTCCACCGAACCCGATTCAACAGCCAAGGATCGATCCCTTCGCCTCTCTCAACGCACCTACCCCTCGACAAGCATCACCGTTCCAATTTCAACAATCCATCCCACAACCGTCCGCCCAGTCATCCTCGTTACTCGATTTTTCCACTCCCAACGCTTCTCATACACCCTCTGTTCCATCAAATCCAGCCCAACAAAGCAAGGGCGCTACCGCTTCTACTGACGAGGAGTGGACTTTCTCCTCTGCGCTTCCAGACTCATCACATGATTTGACTGTAGTGCATTCGAGCATCCACGTGCTGTTCCATATCACTCGACAGCCCGACCCAGACAATGTCATTCTAATCCAATCTCAGATCTCCAACAACACCGCACAACCTGTCTCGCAGCTTACTTTTCTGCTTGCAGTCACAAAGGTTAAACCACCCAGCAAGAGGGCTATCTCACAAGTGCCTGTCAATCCAGTTGAATGCGGTTGCTAATGCCTTGCTCGTTAGGGTTACCAACTCAAGCTCGAACCTCAATCGGGTCGAGCACTTGGTCCTCATCAACAGCGGGGAATCACGCAGACAATCCGACTACACGGCGTCGGGCCCGGACAAGGGAGCTCGGTCAAGATGCGTTGGAAGGCATCCTATGACGTGGGCACGGAGCACAAGGAGGAAATGGGCGATATATCGGCATTGGGCATCTCATAACGATCCCCCAATTTCACCTGGATGTTTATTGCGCGTAGAGTCAAGTAAAAAGATACCTGTACTGGAGCGTTTCACTTTTTGATCACTCGCCATCAGAAAAAGAGTTAATTATTCTTCCGTCATCATCGAAGCAGTCGTGACACGCTAGGCACCGCGATCAGCGTTCTCGACAAAAAGGTGATTAGGGTATTACTAGTAGATGCGGCCACTATTGTGATGCGACCTGGTATATCCCAAAGATGCCTCGTTAACGACTAAACCGCCGGATGAACTCCCCCACTATGATGTAATGCCCTGCTATCAAATGCGTGTGCTGTAAAAATGACGTGCCGATGGTACGCGAAGTCTTGACTTGATGCGGGACGCGTAAATGAGCATCCGACCTCCGTGATCGGTACGAACTAGTATTAGACGTGCCAAGGTCGGACATTGTACCGAACATGCAAGGATCGACAAGGATGTGCTCCAGGTTATTCTATGCTTTAAGCGTATTACATGCTTGTAGGACCGGAAGGAAGACCGCCACCGTGAGGAGCGGTATGGAATATTGGGACGAGCGCTGTGTCAATGTATTGAGGCGAGTGGTCCAGGATCTGGGTTCACGACCATGCAGATCAAGTTTTTTGATTTGCTTGGTAAGTGAACGGCGAGGCCGTCGCGTGTAGGTCGCTCAGCGGGTAATAATCATGCCAAAACCGTCTATCCATTGGCCACAGGTACCATAGATGCCAGCAATGCTGTATCCACGAGGTGGAATTAGAGTATAGCTAAAACGATATCTTGTCAGCGCTCACACCCACCGAAAATTTCACATCGAAAGCAGAGGACTTACCCAGATCCACCAGTAGCATTCCCGTAAATCTCACTCTTCCGCCCCAAGCTCGTCAAGATCTGCAGCCCATCGATCCACACGCCCGCCCTCACATGAAAACCCATCAAGATCTCCCCTCGCCTCGTATCCAGTGCAAACTCGCTCCCACCGGGCTTCCCGCCACGCTTGCCAAACAGCTGCGTGGTCGAGTCCTCGTAGACGAACTCGACACCATCGAGGCAGAAACCGCTGTAGACACGCACCGCACGCAGCAGCTTCGTCGACTGGAATGCCGAGTGCAGCAGCACCTCGCACGGCTGCGTGCCGTCCTGCTGGGAGAAGCCAAGCTTGCTGCCGCGGAAGCCGGCGCGACCGTCGGGCAGCTTGACGCGGGAGGCTTTGGAGGCGAGTTGGGCGAAGTCATCGACGGTGTGCTTGCCATGTCCGGCGGAGAAGATTTCGATCTTGAGTTTCTTGTTGCGCGACTTTTCGGGGAGGCGGGAGCGGAGGTCGCCTTCGACGAGGCTGACTTGGCGGGGAGGGCCGTTGGTGGAGCCGGGCTCGATATACTCGATCCAGGCATGGCAGACGTCGTCGCCTTCGGCGAAGAGTTCAATCCAGGCGATACCGGATGCAGCAGTCGCGAGCACGTTGCCAACATCCACAGTCCACACCTGGACGCTGTCATCCTGATTCGAAAGAGGGTCGGTAGGTAACCGGAAACAAGGGTGGAAACGGAAGCGAAGGGTGTCGAGTCTATGCCATGTACACTCGTCTTTGGGGAGACACAGTCGCTGACCGGGGGATTTCGTCCGTGTTGCAAACGCTTCTCTTGCTACAAAAGTGCGGTTGAGCTTAATATAGTCGCGAAGCATGACACCGGATTCTTGGTGGGGACAGCCAAGAAGATGGCCAGTCTCGTGCATGTGAGCTCCAATGCCAATATTCGCAGCTTCCCAGTTGCTGCCGGACTCGTTCAAATCATTTGCCACGAAGTTTGTATCCGTTCGAGTGCAATCCATAAAGGCTGGAACGACTTCTTCGATGCTGGCTGGATAGCTCTGAAGCGCATGCGACCCGAAAATTGCAAGCTGAAGATCATCACTTCCGCCACCCAAGGCGGCATGCCCCCGCACAGTCTTGTGCTGTGGGTCCCAATGAGTGTCAAGGTACATGCACGAAACGTACTGTTTCTGCCCGGGCCTTGGAGCAAAATATGCCCTTACAGCGTCCATTGCCCAGCTATAGAGATCCCCTTTTCTTTGCGCCGGCTCATATTGTTGTGCCACTTGCAGGTCGCGAATCTCCTTCAAGGACTTGCTCATCCTGATGACGTGGACTTTAGCCTCATTACGCATTTGATTGGTGTCCATGTCGCGGTATGTCAGAGTGCCTTGCTGCCACTCTTCTTCAAATCGGAAGCAACGTCTTCCAAAGTTATTGCGATTCATTTGCTCGCCGGTGAAGGCCTGCCACAGGTAGGCGGCCATGCGATATTTCCTAATGGCAGTCGGGAGACCATTACCTTCCCGCTGTACTCTTTCTGGAACGGCATCGTAGGTTTCGGGCGAGTCTTTTGCTAGGAGAATGACCAGATGGAGCGGCGGGGAAGCGTTGAGGGGAAGATAGTTTATGTTGATCCACGAGGAGTGTGCCTGCGAGTTGGGCGAGGCTGCCTTAGCGGAAAGGTAGTCCAATCGTATTCGGTTTGGTCCGGGCTGCAAGTGAACAAGAGCCTTGAAGTGGGAGTCAAATACCGGCCAGCTGGTCTGGGGGAAGGTATCCTGATGGTGGCAGACGATTAAATGACCGTCCTGCGGCTGCGTAACGTCTCCAATTTGTCCATAGATGAGGAAGACCTTTTGATGAACCTATCACATATCAATATCTACCACGCGCCAAGCTCAGTTTGCCCCGCATACCCAAGAATTGTCGGAGATAGAGATCACTCGGGGTGCTAATGGAGAGGTGGATGCCATGTTGCGGGTTTGACCGTTGGTAGCTGGAGGCCCCTTAAAAGTAATCACGTTAGTTGAGTTGCGCAAAGGCCCGGCTGGGAAAATGAACGTACGACAATGGAGTAGCGATTACTTTTCGAGCTTACAACCGAAGGTCTAGCAGGTACAGGCGGGGGAGATCCATTAGTTGCCGCTAAGTTGGTGGCAGACCGTGAGCGTTCAGAAAGCAGGGTGCTTGGCGGAGTTGAAGAGCCAAGAAAGGAATTCAGAGTGCTGGAAGACTTGTTGGTGCCATTGGAGGAGGTGTTTGATTCGGACCACTTGGCCGAGTCGGCGGAAGGGTGCTTGCGAGTGACAGACTTGCGACGTAGGTCTTTGAGAAACGAAGGCATGCTCTCGACAGGCGTCGGGACAAAGACGGTCAGCAATGGGCCACAGAGCCAGAAGAAAGAGGCGAGAAGGTGACGACGTTGGCGCGCAGTATGATAGCTCGACGGCTACGGTACCTTGGAAGCCGGCAGGGGCCTTGCCCACCAACGTACCTGAGCCAACAGGCTAAAGGTGCTTAACTTGAAAGGATCATGATTCGGCCCACACTGTGGAAACAGTCGAAACCATATGTAGTCACTTGCAAAGGCGCGTCGCGGTGGAATGTGCTTAGATGCGGAGTTTTGACTACGTGCCACCTGCTGTGGCAAGGAACTGCCTCCAAGCTGCCAACCTCCTCGTCAAAGTTCCGGGCGTAATCTCTTTGTATTGGCCGGGTCGCCTTTTATCGCAGTCTTCCGGGAAGCCTGTTCCCTGTTGCAATCAAGATCCTTGCGCTGCAGCGCCGTTGGGAATACAACGGGTTCGTCAGGTCTACACTGGTCACCGATCAAAGCGCAAAGAAAGACTTAGGGTCGCTGGAATGAGCACCACTGCCTTACGAGACGTCCACTTATCTAAAAGAAAATAAAAATAAAAAAGACAACCAAATCTCCGGAGCACTTGATGGAGTGTGCGGCGCTTTGTCGCAGATAAGATATCCTGGACCTGGTTCCCAGTCCCAGCTCAGGCCTTTCACTCCGTTCTACATGCCCCATCTTATCCTGCTTCGAATCTGCGGCATCGCTGAGCATCTCTGGATTTCCATTGGCTGATTGATCCTCTCGCCTGATAAAGACCACATTATTTTCTCAAGCGGTTTGCCCGCAGTCTGATTGAAATCAGTCTTCTTTCTGACGTGTTTCCTGTTTGTTGCTCACCTCTGGACACCAGTACCACACAACTGCTCGCCATATCAGAATTGCGTTTCCATCTCGAAACAAAGTGACAACTTGCAGATGCATGCCAGGATGCAGGAAGCAAGCTGATCAGATCAAGGAGACCCTCATTCAAAAGTTTCGACTTATTTTCTACTAAATGCTGAACTAAAAACTGGCCAGTGAAATAGCTAAAATTTTGATGAGGGACTTCGTGACTGGAATCTAGATTCTTAGTCTGTGTGGAGTTTTGGCGCGACATGTCTTCTGATAATCCCTCATGAGCCTAAGTACGCTGGCTCATTTTTTGCAGAGCGGTACAATGCATGGTTGCCAACCGTTGGCTAACCTGTTTCTTCCGGGTCACAAGAAAGAGAATGAGGATCCAAAGCGCCGTGCTTTTTTTCCTCCAAAGCAGGAGCTTGAGCCATCTATACGCTCTTCGAACCGGCCATGCTTTGTCGCCAGGAACAGAATCGTAGTCGCTGGTTTTTGCTAACCAACTTTGCCTCCACAAGTCGCTCGCGTAACCCGGAAACGAGGCTGCGTTCCGGCCTGTGCCTTCGGTGATATACCAATTCGAGCAGCCTGCTTCGAAGACGGAGCCAACAAGCCCTTTCTGCACGGAATTTACCCAGAAGTTTTCGGCTGCCTGATGCACATCCATGACTTTGACCTGGCGGTCGATGATCGGAGCTAGGACTGTGCGAGCGAAATACTCGACTTGGACCTCGCAACTGTACAATGCTGAGTTGTGGGCTGGGAATGTATTTGGTCCGAATCTTAAGCAGGTAAGCCGATCACGAAGATCCATATAATATATGTTTAATCAACTCACAGGATACCAAAATTGGGAAATCCAGAAACCGTCGTCCCAAGATACGCCTGGGCACCACGATTTTCCTTCCAACGCTGTCTCAATGACACGCCGTGCTCTCCCACAATATCCATCGGCGTTAGAAAATTTTGCACTTGGAACCCCGTGGCAAGAACAATGATGTCGAACTCATCCTTAGTTCCTGTCTCGCTAATGATTCCGTCTTCCGTGATCTCCTTGATCTCTTCAGGCACCAAGCTTACATTCGGCTTCTTGAGGGACTCTAAGTATCCCGGATCGAAAATTCGACGTTTGCAACCGAGTGGAAAATCGGGCACAATAAAGTCGTGATATTTGGATGGAACAACGCTGTGGATATACTTTGTGGCATTTGCCTCGACAATCTGAAACGATCGACTCCGTGAGCAGTTCGGAGGAGACGTGGTAGGGAATCACTTACTGCTCGCTTTTTGGCGGCCAAAGGGCCTGGCATGTAGGTCTCTACAAGAGCGTCATTTTCGAGAAACAACCGTAACCGCTTCCATCGTTGCCAGAGCGGTATCCACCTGAAACACCACTTCTCGAACTCAGAGAAGGTGCGATTTGGTCTTTCGTGATACCACTGGGGCGACCGTGCATACTGCTTGAGGGCTGCAGCTTCTTTGGAGACAATAGGCACAACCTGCGCTTCGGGAGATTCAGACACCAAGTTTTACCGATTCAAGCCGGAACATGCCATTCACGTACCAGCGCTGCATCCGTTGCCAACCACAGCTACTCTCTTGCCCGCGTAGTCGACGGCATGGTCCCATCTTGCGGTGTGGAACATGTGTCCCTGGAACTTCTCCATGCCCTCAAACTTTACCTCCCGTGGCTTATTGATTCCTCCGACAGCACTGATGAGCACAGTTGCTCTCCGCGTATACTCCACCGATGTTTTCAGGTCTCGAAACTGAACCTCCCACTCCTGATCCTCCTTTATCCAAAGAGCACCTAAGCATTCGATGTTGAACAGCATGTGTGGCGTCAGGCTCCATCTGTCACATGTTCTTTCCATGTAAGAGAGGATTTCGGGTCCGTCGCATAATTCCTTTGACCAATCGGGATTGAGATCAAAACTGAAGGAGTAGAGACTATGGTATAACAATCAGAGAGTATGCTTAAACCAATAAATGGTGATAAAGTACTGAGTTGGCACATCACATCCGACTCCAGCTACAATGTCTGGTCAGCAATTTGGCATCATACAAGGTAATGACAGAGTGCACGGTAGGTGTTTGTTCTCCATGTTCCTCCCGGGCCAGAATTCTTCTCATAAAGTGTCCAGTTGTCGAAGAAGAGCTCATGTTTGAGTTTGTATCCCATAGCTATGGCACTGGGTCCTGTGAACACTGATTGTAAGCAATCGCTAGGTGTCGAACTTTCATCGCAACGCGAAGATTTCTTACCAGCCCCGATAATGATGGCGCTCGGACTTTTCTGCATTGTGTCTGTTGATGTGATGAATATTTACTTATCTTATCTGGCAGCCTTCTTAGTGGGATGTGGTGAGCTTCTCGGAGTTCCAGAAGTCAGGTTTGCAAGTAATTTTATTTCGTAGGTATCCTGCTTCGGGAGGGTTTACCCAAGGTAGCTTCATTTCCGATGTCTACTTCAGCTCTTCCACGATTCTGAAGAATTCCCAAATTCTCCAGCATGCGGGGTCCGTCAGCAAGGATTGTGTATTGTATCGTCCAATCGTTTGAAGATAAAACCTTATCCGGTGCATCACTTCCCCTGATTACCCCGCCACCCCGCTACCAGTCCAGCGACGGATAGAGTCCCCTATTCTACCTGGTGACACTGGAACGGTTTGCGGAAATTCACTATTTTCGAGAATTTCATTCGGTCTTAGGGCCTAGGAAAGGCAAATCTATCTGCTTCTTACTGTTCGCTCGGATCTTTACAGCTTCGCCAGGTCCCGGAGTCCAACCCTCCATCAACAAGCCAATCGGAGCCAGTGACATAGGACGAGGCACCAGACAACAGGAAAACAGCAGCGTTGCCAATATCCTGAGGCGATCCCTGTCATGCGGCTCAAGTAAGCTGGGCTGCGATGCTAGGATGATGAGGCAAAGAGACCGGAAGGGTCACTCACCATGCGACCAAGGGGAGGTACTCGATCGAACATCTTGACAAGATTAGGATATTGAACTCCCAGAGCGGCAGTCATTGGCGTGCGCGTAATGCCCGGCGAGATGGAATTCACGCGAATGTTCAGAGGAGCAAGTTCAACAGCAAGTGGACCCACAAATGCTTTGACTGCTCCTTTGGACATGGAGTATATACTCAGGTTCTGACCTGGACTGTAGACAAAGTCAGTGCTGGCAGCTGGAGCCAGATCTGTAAGGAATCGACGAACCATGCTTTGCCTTGGGCAGCGATGGATGCTATCGTAACGATAGAACCGCCAGTCCCCTGCCTTGCCATTTGCTTTGCAGCCAGTTGCACACTGAAGAATGTTCCAATGCAGTTGACATCGAGAACTCTCCGTGATTCTTCCCAAGTATGCTCTTGGAAGGGCTTGTCCAGCGCAATGCCCGCCGCGGTCAGGCAGCCATGCAAATCCCCAACGACATTGACAGCATCTTGAAACGATTTGGTGAGGCTCTGTTCGTTAGTGACATCTGTTCTGAAGTAGTGTGTCTTTATCTCATATTTGTCTGATAAAGAACCGAACTCCTCCACGGGTTCGGGCAGGGTATCGAGACAGACAACATTGCCGCCGATCTGTGCAATCGCTTTAACGATGCCAAATCCGATTCCGCGTGCGCCGCCTATTGTTCCTCTCTATTAGCAGCCTTCTGATCTGAGAGGTTCTAAGGGGCGGTCAACTGTGGGCTTACCTGTTATTAACACATTTTTCCCTCGCATGCTGAGTAACTCGGCAACTGAGGTTTCATCCGCACCTGCGCACCTTGTTCGTGATACTGCAAATTGCTGCCATGGTGCCTGGTGAAAGGCCCGCATCCATCGTGATGCTACTGGCCGTGTACTCCTAATGAATTTTAGCGATATGTGTATCGCCATCGTGAAAAACGCTGTTGATTCCCGAGTCTGTCCAGAACCAACGACGAAGCTGAGCCATCACGACCAACACTCAGCAGTCCACTACTAGACCTTATCGCCGTTACACACATAGTTACCCCACACTTGATGGTAATTCTAAGTGGACGCAAGATAGGTGCAACTTGTACCTTGTTCCCTAAATTTCCAAACCGCCGAAGCTCTCCTCCACATGACCCACACGTATTGCCCCGCAGTTTTCTCCGCTTTCCCGCCCTGCGATTCGGTAGACCTTTGACACTCTGACTTACTTTTTTGGTCGATCAAGTAGTCGTTGACGATGCCTCCCAAATGTCAAAATTGGTGGATCTGCGTATACAAGATGGGTGCAACAACGTCGCGCGTCAGTCACATCTCTAACGTAAATCGAGGGAAATCTTATTAGTACCTAGAGTTTTGCAGTTCTCTGTACATATTGCCAGCAATGGTGTTTACTTCCCTCAGGTTGTTCGTTTCCTTTGCCTGTAAGGTTATATACTTGCCACCTTGTCATTAGGTTTCGTTAGTAGCGAAATTGAGGAATACTTTTTTGCCCTGCATTAAAGGGCGGCACTCATGCGACATTTCGCCTCTAAATTGGCATTATCAGTTTTAGCAACAAGTCAACTTTAGAACTACGCTCGCTTCCCAAATTCCTCTAGTTTGCTTGTATTACGAAGGCTTTCGTAGTCATGATAGATCAGTCAAAGTGTTTCCTATCTTAGACTCTAGTCGGGCATTTTATCGAACGATGTCATAAAAATTTTAGCTATTTTTACTGACTAAACTCTTCAGCTAAAAATTTTGGTAAAATGGATTCAAAAGTTTGAATGAGGCTCTCCTTGATCTGATCAGTTAAGGCATGCCGACATTTCTTTTATCACTTGATGGGCTCTCTGTTTTACTCAGAAAGAATGGGGAGAATTTCCGTGATATGAAAAAATTATCCTAGCCGTATCCAGACTAGTCTAGCTTAGTTATTCCACTTCCTGGCTTGCTTACACGCTAAATTCGCACTAGCTCCTGACTCTACTAAAACCAAGCCGAACCCGAAAGCATAGTCCCCTTTCCTATCTTGAATGCTGCAAATTTCGAGGATGGAGAGAAATTGAAAGTCCTTGAGTTGTTTTCTCTGGTTTTCTTTCCATTTCCAGGTGACGAATTAGAGATTCGCCAAGGGGGCTCAGTTCTATCTTGATAGCCAAGTTCCTAGTTTAACTCAAGAAATGGATGCGAAAGAAGATGGGGCCGCTGAGCAGCAACACGAAGCAGTTGAGGATCCGCAGCAGGTGATTAAAAGCTCGTCAATATCATCTGAAGTTGCCTTTCCGGGATCATTTGGAGCAAAGACTACCACGCAAGCCCGAATCAGCAGCAGTTCAAAGCTCCGCCGGGACTACCTTCTTGTTGGTTGGCTCGATATTTCAATCTGGAAATCTGCTTTCATCGAGCTTATCGGCACCATGGCGTTGTGCTACACCTCAGGGCTTATTGACGTTACTCTCGGTAACTTGCAAAATCCAGATGCGGTTCCGGCGTACGTTGGGATCAGCAATATCGTGCTGCTATCTCTATTCATCTACGCCACGGCGCCGGGAAGCGGTGGTCACATCAATCCAGTTATATCCTTTTCGACATTCTTGACAGGCCTCACGACCCTCCCCCGAGCCGTCCTTTACATAACTGGCCAAATCGGCGGAGCCGCACTCGCAGGAGGTCTCATTCGAGGCAGCCTTGGAGAGGCTGCTGAGACAAAGTGGGTTAGGATGATGATTATGCATAAGATAATCTCTGACTTGGTCCAAGGTACCATGGCGGAGGATGCTTCCTGGCCAATGACCAGGTATCAGTTGGACAAGCGTTCCTTATCGAATGTATGGTACCAGATGACCTTTGGCAAGTTACGCTCTGACAGCTGTTGGCAGGTATGATGACATTTGTTCTTGTGTATGTGAGCTTGACCTTGGAGAGGTTGTGAAGAAATCTAATTGATCTAGTTATCTCGCTTTTGGATGTGCCTTGGATCCTCGTCAAGCACAACTGTTTGGTCAAAACGCTCCGCTACTGGTGGGCCTATCATTGGGGCTTGCAAGTTTCGCCAGCACCAATCTTGGTACGCTGAAAACTTGTCCTCCAGACGTCTTCAAACAAGGTGGGAAATGGTCCGTGACTAACGCGTAAATAGCCCCGAATTATACCGGTGCGAGCATGAATCCAGCGCGGTGTTTCGCTTTTGCTGTGGCTCGAAACGACTTCAAAGGTATGTTTCTCCTTTGTCGCGCCATTTCGACTTTGAACTACATACTCATTTTTTTAGATCATTACATATGGTGGGTCGCTCCGGGGGCGGCATGTCTACTCCTGACTATGGTCTATCACGCTGCGCCGCCATATCATGCGGTCAAGCGATAGTAATTGTTCCTTTGTCCAGATCAGATGTATAGAGCAACCAGGATAGTAGAGCTTGTCAGTCTAGTCGTGTGTCAGCAAAATTATGCGTTAGCAGCGTTGCCCGACGGGAAAAAATCATCTTGCCTGTTCTGTAGGAGCTTTACACCATCACTATTGCACAATAGCACCGATCCGACGCTACTGTATGAAGAAGCGATAGCCTTTGCGCCCAGATTGACCCTTCCACGGTTGACATGGTGGAAATGAGATGGGGGAAGGGGAGAGATTATTATGTGATGGATCTTTGTCAGACGCCGTTCTAAGGTGAACCAGGGTCCTGCGTCAATTCCCGAGCCGAAAAGCGACAGCTCGGATTTGCAGCCCAACCATAGCAACAAGACGTCAATGACTCCACGCAGAGGTATATATGAGCGTGGTACAATCAGTAGGTGAATTCTCACGCTTCTCAGCTTCAGTCGCTTGTATCTTACCACCGTCATCTTCATCAATCGCATTATCCGTCATTCCTCTCAATCAAACGCCCCGTATCATCAAAAAAGCAATCCCCTTCACACCAAACCATCCACCATGCGCGCCCTCCAACTCACCAGACCCTCCTCCTCCCCACCTTCCCTCACTCTCACCACCCTGCCCACCCCTTCCCCCACACCTGGCCACGCCCTCGTCCGCATCACCGCCGCCTACATCAACCCATCCGACCTCATCAATACCAAAGGCGGCTTCGGCCTGACCACCTATCCACGCGTCCCCGGCCGCGACTTCGCCGGCGTCATCGAATCCCTCGAACCCTACTCCTCTTCCTCCACCGCCAGCCCCAACGACCCACCACCATTCCAGCCCGGCGACCGCGTCTTCGGCACCTCCGGCCGCGTCTTATCCTTCACGCTCGACGGCTCGCACGCCACCCACACGCTCGTCCCGCTCGCCGCGCTGACCCGCAAACCCGCCTCCCTCAGCGATACCCAGGCCGCCATGGTCGGCGTGCCGTACACGACGGCCGCGCTGGCGGTGCAGACGGCGCGCGTGTGCGCCGGGGAAAGCGTGCTGGTGCTGGGGGCGACGGGCGCGGTGGGCACGGCGGCGTGCCAGTATGCGGCGGCGCTGGGGGCGCGGGTGATTCGGGGCGCGAGGCACGAGCGGAGCCCGGGGGGGGTGGATTTGTTGGCGGACCCGGGGCTGGAGAAGGTGAGGGAGCTGACGGGGGGGAAGGGGGTGGATGTGGTGGTGAACACGGTGGGAGATGTGGCGTTGCAGAAGAGTGCGTTGGGGGTGCTGGCGCCGTATGGGCGGTTGAGCTTCATATCAGCGCCGCGGAGTGGGAGCACGGAGTTTGGATTTGAGATGACGTCATTTTATCGCAAGCAGTTGAGCCTGCTAGGGAATAATTCATTACTGATGTCGTTGGAAGAGGCGGCTCAAAGTTTGAGGGAGCTGGTGCCGCTTTTTGAGCAGGGCAAGTTGCAAGTCGTGGGCGAAGATAAATTGACCAAGATCTCATTGGAGCAAGCTGTCGATGCCTATGCTGATTTGGCAAAGGGTTCGCGGATCAAGTACCTGATTATAAACCAGTAACATCTTGGAGGATTCTGTCACAGATGAAGATTGTCGACATGTGCATGGCGATTTCAATCCACGGCTTGATTTTCGTTATCAACGAAAACGTCTTCAATTTTCTCTAGTCTCCACACCGAGTCACCTGTAGCTCAAGCATAGCTGCCAGTCCCGAAATGCAAACCGAAGGCAGGCACGCAGGGTCCATCTCATCACTTCGTGCCGTGCGCTGATCTAATGGGAGTGGGGCTAACATTGACTCACTTGACTTGCAGCGGGTATTTTCTTGATTAGTGATTTCTTGGATGCGCTAAATAGCATTTTTCTCCCTCAGACCTTTTTCCTAGTTGCATGGCGTAGAGAGTTCGTAAGCACTCGGAAAGCTTTATTGTTTCCCCAAGCTCCCATTCATCGGTGATCTGTTGGCCTGACATCTTTCTCCTCAAAGGACTCGCAACGCGCCTGGGCAATGGCGGGTCAAAATGTCACAGAGCATGAGCTTAGCTCTCTCGCAGCTGATGAGTTTCGCGATGATAGTAATAGTGCGAGAACCGAATTTTCTCTTCCAAGAGCGGATGGCGGAGCACAGGCATGGGCCTTTCTTGTTGCAGCCTTTGTTGCAGAGGCAGTTGTGTATGGAGGTCCGCCGGCGTCCCATCCCCACTCGATACTGAACCTCTTGCAGTTGGGGGTTTCCCTATTCATTTGGTGTCTTTGAAAAGTATTATTCCACACATGAGCCTTTCTCCAAGAATCTATCAAGCATTCCTGCGATTGCGACCACTGCAACCGGAATCATGTACTTGACGTCCCCCTTCCTCTTGTCCTTCCTTCAGAGGTGGCCTCGATACCGTCGCTCGTCCTCTTGTCTTGGTCTTGCAGTCATGGTCCTATCTCTTATTGCTGCTTCGTTTGCTCGCTCAACTTGGCAGCTGATCTTGACCCAAGGGGTGCTGTAAGTTCTCTCATTTCTGTTGGAGGATATTGAAATTGACCAACAGCTTGGCCATGAAACTCACAGCAATCTAGGTTCGCAGTGGGAGGAGCCGTTTTTTACTGTTAGCTTGCCACAAACTTGGGTCAGCCACCAGTGTAACTGAGTTGAGCTGACGTATGCAGATCCCGCCGTTCTTCTTCTTGATGAATGGTTCGTTCGGCGCAAGGGTCTCGCCTTTGGAACAATGTGGGCTGGGACCGGAGCTTCTGGGGTAGCCATCCCATTCATCACTGGGTGGCTTTTGGATACATACGGCCATCGAACTGCGCTGCTGGTCTGGGCGGTTGTAACGGTGCGTCGTTCCCGTAGTGGTTGTTGTCATGAAAGGGATATATTGATTCTTATGTTTTTGCTGTCGACCAGGCTGTAGTGGCGACACCTTGTCTAGTCTTCCTCAAACCAAGGCTTCCAATCGCGAGCAGCAGTGGACCACGCCGCAATGACTTTAGTTTTGTGGTCAGCCCTGCGTTCTGGTTTCTCGAGGGTGGAAATGTGGCACTGAATTTGGGCTACTCGCTTCCGAGCATTTACATGTCATCATATGCAGCCTCCATGGGATTTTCGGGCCTGACAGGAACCCTGGCAATTGCATTCTTCAACGCTGCAGCTGCCATTGGAGGGATCCTGGCAGGACTGCTTGTCGACAGGTTCCACGTAGCTACAGTGACAGCGATATGCGGGGGAGGAAGTGCAGTGGCCGTACTTTTGGTCTGGGGATTTGCAGTCTCAGAGCCCATCATTTACATCTTTGCAATTCTCTACGGCATCTTTGCAGGAAGCTTTAGCACGACGGTAAGCCCACATTGCGCTCGAATTGCAAATTGGCCTGCTGAATATTGGACAAGTGGTCTGGCTGTGCAAATGCACTCAGGCGCCGCGGCAGAAACGTGGAAACCGGTAGCGTCATGTCTTTGCTGATAGCAGGCAAAGGAATCGGAGTTGTTGTCAGCGGTCCGCTTAGCTCGGCTTTGATTCGAGCAGCACCATGGAGAGGAAAGGCGATTGGAGCGTACGGCAGTTCCTACGGCGCCCTCGTGGTTTTTACAGGCATCACCAGTTTTTTTGGGGCTGCAAGTTTTGGGGGACGAATTCTTGGTCTGGTATGATTCGTGTATGCTGTAGTCTTGCAGGCTTCAGGTAACGTTGACCAATGGGGGAAGTTCGGGAGGAGTGGAAAGTGAAGCGGCATGATGAACACACCGCTGCAGGAGAGCGACGTCGGCTCTTGGTGAAGGGATGAGCTCGAGGGTAAAGATAATGATTCAAACGGCAATTTTTCCCCACGTTCTGGAGAGTTCGTGGTATGATTCAGCAATAGGCGAGATACTAGGCATTCTTGTGCGCGAATGAGGCAACGAGGCGTGGTCGATGCACATCCTCCAGATTGCCGGACGCACAAGTCGTGGGCCCGCAGCATAGTTGATTTCTATGAATGGAGGATTGGGTGGCGTCGGCCATTGGGCCGGCCGGGATCGGCGAGGGCAAAGCCCAGTCTGTCCTTTATCGCTTCAGGGGATAAGTCGAGTCGTTGTCTGGTAGGCTGTCGATGCGCGCCGACATGCAGGGAAATACGCCCCAGACAGCGCGTCAACCAGTCAGCGGTGACAACGCGTTCTCCATAGCGGCTGCATGCAGCACTGGCGGGAGTCAACGAGGCCGTCCAGACACCATGCTCTAAGTCGACACGGCAGGGCGGGAGCGAGGGTAAACATGCATCTCCAACCTGGATTCTCTGGGCCGATAAAGCGGTCGCGGTCCCCTTCATGGGCCCGTTTCGCTTCCTGTTGTTGCTGCCCACGTTTCTCGCGCGTGGTACGCGGTAACCAGCAATGTCACCGCACCCCTCGGCTGCTTCACCGCGGCAACAGCCCATCACCCAAGGCACACAATCAACCGTCTTCGGCATCATAGCCGCCTTCACCTCCGGACTCGATGTGCTGAAGAAGTTTCGGGCTCAAGACCGAGGCCGCCGGCGGGACCAACCCCGTCAGAGTTCTGCCGACGAGGTTCAACTAAGTAAATCATTACGCTCGTCACCGGTCGAAATACATGACCAATATGAACGGGGATTCAATGCCTTTTCAACTCAATTTGCGGATGGCGATGGTAGGTAGCAAATGTTTTCATCTGTTCAGCCAGAACTAACCCAAGCGTCTCCAGTCGTGGCTCAGGCGTCTTTAACCGGGACTCTGTTGAAACTGAATAGTGGCCTTGTGGAGATCGTATCCGCATTTCTGGCCAATCCAAAGAGCAAATCTCATTGCGACTTCACTCCTTTGATTAAATTATCAGATGACTCCCGGAGGGAAGCTGTAAATGCCTTGAACCAGTTGTACCAACGGTTGTCAAGCTCTCAGCCAGGCAAGCCGCTCCCATCACGACGACACTCATCTCAAGAGAGCAAGTCAAAGCGCACCAAAGCCAGCAAACAGACCTCTTCATCAGCAGTCAAAAGCAACAATAAGCCGAGAAAAACCGCGAGTGCTCCAGTATTAAACTCCAAAGGAGCTCCCGTCGTCAAAGTCCACGTGAAGGGATCCAAGGCGCCACAACATGCCTTCGTCCGACCACGTGGTGCCAAACGAAGCTCCTCTGGTTCCTCCAGTTCTGCCAGTTCTGCCGTCTCTTCAAATTCCAACTCCAGCCAATCCACCGCTGTCACGACTCCCTCATCCTCACCCAGCTTATCTCCTCATATCGGTATAAGAGAAGACCCGCCGCCGCCCCAGTACGTCTCCGACCCCCACACGGATCCCTACACGCGACCACCGCCGCCTGCAGCGCCTCGATCCAAATTTCCCCCCTCCCAAATCCGGCAAACGCCTTACTTCTCTGCCGCCCGTAACCCATCCCCTCCCGAGATGGTCACTCGGGGTCCGATAGCCTCTCCGCTCCTCCCTTCGTCCCGCCAACCCTATCCTCACTCCACCCCTGCATTGGTCTCCTCGTACCAACCTCAACCCCAATCCCAAGCCCATTACTACCAATCCGACTTCTCCCCTTCCTCCTCCACCCTATCCTCCTCCCAAACCCTCGTTCCCTCGCGTACCCATTCAACACACAAGGCCCATTCTTCCACCCACCGATCCCCCACTCCAAACCCCCGCGCCTCTGTCGCCTACTCCTTCGCCTCCGACAGCACGAAGCTCGGCGAAATCCCGCTGCACCGGTGGGCGGAGCCCGTACCAGATTATGACATGTTCGCGCTGCGCAATCGTGAGGCGGCGCTGGCGGGGCCGGGGGCGCGCGGGCTGCCGCCGGTCCCGGAGCCGGTGCGGCGCAAAGGGGGCGGGTTTTGGAGTTTATTTAAGAAAGGAGGGTTTGGAACATGAGTGGTTTAGGAGGTGAGGGGCTTCCATGGGGAAAATCTTGGGATTGAGGGAAGAAAAGATAGGGAATTTAGTTTTCGTGTGGGAGGGGTGGTAAATTACGTACGAAGCTCCGATAAACGGTTTTCACTATGGGTATGATCGTCACGAGGTTTATGAAGTTTAATGTCTGGCTGGGCTGGGCAGGGCAGCTGGTTAGGACGTGCTTGTTCTTACTGAGACTTCAAATCGGTTGTCTATATTGATGCATATGAAGTGCCTACATGGGACATTGGGCGGATTATACCTTAATTACGCTAAATAGGACGTTAGCCCGTTCAAATATGAGACCAATGAAAGTTTATCACAGCTGAACTTCGGGTAAAACCCAGGACTTGTACACGTGAGTGCAATCGGTACTCCAGCAGGAAGCGGGAGAATCAGGTAGATCTACGATAGCCGATGATGATTGAAACTGGTAAAGAGACGCAGTTACTTGAAGATGTTGCCATCATCTGCAGTTTTCAATATCTTACTTCGTCCCTTCAAAGACTTACCAAAATGTTGGCATCTGTCACGACTTGAGTAGAGACTTGTGTACAGGGGTTTCAGCGGAGTTGATTTTTTATGTAGTGCTGAGTATTACTCTGGTCTTTTGGTCAACAAGCCGAAGGTTGAGCAGCTGTTCGCTCCAGCTGTTGCGCGTCGTTATAAAATTGGCTAGCAAAAATAGCTAGAACTTTGACAGGGGGCTCCGCGATGTGAATTTAGACTTCGGGTTTCGGTGGAGTTTTGGTGGTCTCCGTCTACAGCAAAGAAGTCCCACGAATGGAAATTTTGATCCGCTTTGGGTGATTTGCATGCTGGGGCAGGAATGTGCGCTTGTGCCTTCAATCCTTATAGCAACACTCTTTGTTGACGAATCGGTCACTGCCAGGAACCGAACAAGGAAACAATACAATCTGTTTCTTTCACAGTCACAGGCTCTTGTCTATGTTACTCTCCAGAGAGATGGAGATTAATGGCAACGCATATTGGTAAGGTCATCGATGTGATTCGGCGAGATTTATTTACGACGAACTACACTGATTTGCACGGCTTTTTGACGCGGGTTTAGAATATTTACGTCTGACCAGCGACACGCACCAAGCATCAGTCAGCTTTAGGACCCATATCCAAGCTGGAAATTCAGACTTTGGAGCTTAATCGTTTCCTGGATCGAGTTTCTTTGGTCACGAAACGATCGTCTGGAGTATTCTCAAATCGGCAGAGTTTCTCTGAGACCTATGCTCGCCATCCAGCTGCGTTCTTGAGTCACAATGGAGATATATCACAATTTGATATACAATGAACAGAAACGTCAGCTTACCACGCCACGCAAGACGGAAATTATAAGAGATGAAAAATTCGCAAAGTCAAGCTGACCATTGGCAAAGGACACCTAGTTTGAGTATCGAGCCGTTCTTCTTTATAGGCAGTCTCAGATCTACAATCACCACAACAAGCGAGCATCCTCCTTCATATGTTATTTCACAGCTCAGACTTGACAGGCTCCGAACAAATTCACAGAATATTTGGGATATAGGTGTCGACGGACATGTATCCTCGCGACTACAACGTGGAAGAACGCCGTCCACTCGATGCCTTTTACATCGCTAACGGTCCCTATCCATTTCGATCTGGCCGCGGTCCACCTTTTGCCACGGGCCTGGCACCACCTAGTGGCCCAGCACCGCATGGTCTCATACCCGAGGCTTTCCCTCGAGATCCCAGAGTTCCTCGACGCGGCTATCCTGGCCATGCATTCGAGGAGCCGCGGCCTCGCCATGCACGCCCTCCTCCTGCATTTGCCACAAGTCATCGAGGATGGCCTGATTACACCAGCCGCCGTACGCCAAGTGAAGTCCGAGTAATGAGATGGCGTGACGGCATTCAACCTGGGGAGCCGGCTCCACCATCAACGCGGGGCACTTCGAGTAGTTCGGCAACTTGGGCGCCTGCACAGTCTAGCCATCATTCGCGACGGGATATGTATCTGTCTCTTGACCCCACCAGTCTCACTCTTGATCCTTATTCGAGTGCGTCGCGAAGACAGCCTACCCACAGATTGCGTCGTGAAAGCGAGGCCCCCAATGCCAGGCATGGCGCTTCCCACAGTCGGTCATACAGATCGTACCGAGAAAGCGAGGCCCTTAATGCTACCCCTGGTATTGCTCAGACCCGGTCACACAGATCGCATCGCGAAAGCGAGACCCCTAATGCCACCTGTGACGCTTCTCGGAGTCGGACGAGAACGCACTTCTACCATAGAGAACATCCTGACGGCGCTTTCTTTGCAAGGTACCGCTCACTTAGGCTCTTTGAGTGATTATGAGACTAATGTGAAGGCATAAAAAGCTGTGCAGTCGGATGCAGAGAGCTATAGCCTCTGAGACAGCGGCTGAAGCATCCTTGCTTCTGGCATTTACAATGGCTCTTGTGAGCATGCATTCGAAGATCTCGGCTGCCTCCTTAGTAGCAAAACTGTTATATCTGTTGGACTTGGGTTTTCTTACTTGGATAGCCAAACACGGCATCAAAAGAACATATTACTAATGATGTAGGTGAACGCTCTCTTCTTTCTTCATAAATGTTATCTCTAACGTAATGCCCGACTTGAGAGCCTACCAGTCTCTCTACATTTTAGGTGTTCTGTCGTTTTTCTTCCTCTCCGTTTGTTGGATCGCACCTTTAGAAAGTACCTTGATCTTATTCTTCTTAATTATCGCGAAATAGAATGTCGAATGGAAAGCTGTTATTAAAGCAATTATCGCTCCTCAAAAACATATGGGCCATTACTGCGGAACGTGTAAATTCCTTTCAATTTTCTGAGGGAGAGATGCTTGGTGGGGTACTCTGGTACAGATGCCAGCGTCCGGGAATGCCCCTATCAAGTATACGGTGTAACAGAACGCTTCCTTTTTGGAGATGACTTTTGGTCCCTTTTCGTTATTGAATCTTCCATTCCCCCTTTTCTGCTAGACACAATTGATAGAAACTTGGTTGCTTGCCATATTCATATATCTCGAGACTTAAGAGATGAAAGGGTTCCTTCACGATTGGCACAAGGTCCATTCCTGCGGCTGATAGATTTATATTGAACGGGCTCGTGCGTTCCTGTACCTCAATCGCACCGCTCCATACAGTTCTACATAGATACTAAAGACGGTCAGGAAGGAATCAGCTCAACAATGTATTGACGCCTTTTAGAGTGAGGTCAGGGTACAAAGCAGAGGAAAAAAAGCTTACGAGGATGCTAAACTTAAGGATTTTTTACGTTCATAAATTACATGTAGTCTTGCCGAATGGTATCAAACGCCGCTACTCTGTGCACCCAATCGCCCTAATCATTACGGCCGTCAAACAATTCTCACTCGAATATTCGCCACCGCTATTACAACAGCCAGCACCGATGCAAAACCTTAAAAAGGTGAAGGAAACCCGGCCTGTGACCAAATCTTACCCGCTCGCTGTGCGGGTTAGTGACGCAACACCTTGCTCGAAAGACTGTGTGACTGATGCTCTGGGGGATGTAACCTTGTGCCGCCCTGTTGCGATTGCCTCTCGCCATACGAAATACCGCTGCGCTGTTGTTGCCGTGTTGCAAATGAATCCGAACCACTGGAATACATGAACGGGACGGGGAATGAAGGAACGAAACACCCAAATCTAATGTACATGAAAGCAGTCACACCGCTTCCACCTCTTTCTTTTAGCTATCATATCTTTCCCATTCGTCTTCGATTGATGGCTTCTCCACATCATCCTACCGATGCCCCGCCTTTGCTCCCTTCTGTACCTTCATAAATGGCAATGGCCGCTTCGGATCCGCAGGATCGAGCAGATCAACCATCACACTCTTAAGCTGTTCGAATTCAACAGGCTTGGTGACATAAGCATTGAAGCCCACTTCTGCACATTTGGCGTGGACATCGCCGAGGACGTTGGCAGAGAGGGCAATCATGGGCATAGGTGGCAGTGAGCGTCGGCGTTCCCACGCACGAATCTCGCGACAAGTCTGGTAGCCATCTTTGTTGGGCATGTGAAGGTCACACTGGAGGCAAGGATTAGATTCAGAAAGTCTGAAATGATCTGGAGACAAGGTGAGCTGAGGCTTACCAAGATAATGGTGTAGAAGTCATGGGGCTTGTCAAAAACTTTGTCGGTGCATTGAACGCCATCGGAGACGGTCTCGCAGGGGATTTTGCATCGTTTGAAGAGCTTGATCAGGACCTTTCAGTTTGTTAGCTGTGGCTACCAGTGAGAAATGATCAAGGCCGCAACACACCATCTGATTGATACGATTATCCTCCACGAGCAAGACCCGGTGACCTTTGTTACCCAGACGGTTCATCATCTCGGCATTGACGACGGCAAGCTTATCGGCAACCTGCTGTGCAGAATCCTGATTGCGATCCGTACTGACCTCCCGTTCCTTTTGGGGGTCGAAGACGACAGCGAACTTGGATGGCTTGAGTGGCTTGAAGATGAACCGCAGGCGGCGGTCTTTGGTCAACTGCTCGAAATCGTAATGCTTTTCTTGCTGCATAATCTCACGCTTCTGCGCCAAATCGCAAATAATCACAAGTGAAGTCGACGAATGATTCCCACCGCGGAAAATGGTGTCGATAAAAGACATTACTTCGGAAGCTTCTTTGAGGACAAGTACGATATGCGAAAATGTCGGAGGATCTGGACCATCACCCATTTCTTTGTATTCGGAAAACGATTCACGGGCCGTAATAGCGTGCGGAATATTTTTCGGCAGGGTCATCTGAATGTGACGAACTGTGGCCGTTTGACTGTGGACAAGGGGACAGACGACAAGGATCGAATATACAGGAGGTGAAGGTGAGAGTACTCTGGGGCTGGGTGTCGACGCAGGCCGTGCAGTAGAAGAAGATCCACTGGACTCGGTGGAACGGGAACTGGATACATGCGGTCTACGTGCATCCGAAGGAAGCTCCAACTTGATTGGAGATTGTGGTCGTTTCGATAGCTCTGTGGCGCCGAGAGAAGAGACAGACGAGCGCTCGGAGCGGTAGCTAGACGTTTGCGTTCTGACAGAGGGATCGGAACTACCAGACGACTGGGCAGGTGATTCGTGTCCATCGGCAGGAGAGAGAGGTCCCGGCGAGTCAGTCTTGACCCTGTTGATGGCAGCAACTTCTGAAACACCCCTGGGACTTTGAGGTGGTGGTGACGGTTTAGCATCTCTCAATGGAAGCGCTATCGGCGTCCTTAGAGGGGTCAAGAATGAATTCGGTGATGTGGGCTTGTCCTCTTCGGAAGGCATCGTGAATTTGATGTAAAAAGTAAATGTTGAGCCCTTGCCAGGTTCACCTTTTGCGGTCATTTCTCCACCATGAAGATTAACCAACTGCTTTGAAATGACAAGTCCTAGACCTGTACCTCCGTGTTGTCGAGTACTACTGCCATCAATCTGGCTGAAGCGTTTGAACAGAGCCTCCGCCTCTTTCGGAGTGAAACCACTGCCTGTATCAATGACCTCAAACAGGAGCAACGTCTCATCTGAACGTAAAGCAATCGATTCATCCTGGTACACCTGGCATCGCACAAAAATCTCACCCTTTTCTGTGAATTTAATCGCATTGCCAATGACGTTGAGCAAGACCTGCCGTAAACGAAACCTGTCGCCTTTGACCATGGAAGGTACGTCCTCTTCTACAAGATAGTTGAGCTCCAATCCCTTGTCAATCGCCAAAGCAGAAGTCAGATCATTAACCTCTTCAATAAGCGATCGAATGTGGATCCAATCCATGACCAGCTTGATAGCACCGGCTTCTGCCTTCGAAAGGTCCAGAATGTCGTTAATCAAATCCCGAAGACCTTCAGTACTGGATTTGATGATGCTCACATGCTCCATTTGCTCCGATGTCAGATGACTGTCGATAAGGAAATTGACCATGCCCGTTATGCCGTTTAAAGGTGTTCGAATTTCGTGAGACATGTTGCTAAGGAACCGGGTTTTTGCATCCATGGACTCTTTCATATCATGCTCCAGCGTTTTGTGCGCGTTGATATCTGTACACGTGCCATACCACGTTTCTTCGTCCGCCTCTGTCTGCGCGATTGGCTCTGCCTGGATGATGCGTACCAAATGCCAACGATAGTCACCGTCTCTTGAGCGTAAACGTACTTCTGTAGAATATGAAGGCCGACCATCCGCATCTTTGGAAGCATGCAGAAATCCAGTACTTGCCAAATGGGAGAGTTTAGTCTGCGGCGGTGGGAAATTGACCGTTGGTGACAGTACCGCTGGACTGGAAAGTTGTTTGTCAGTCTCTGAAGATTCGTCTGAAGATGATAACGATGATCTCGTGCGTTTTGGACCCGCAGGCATGGATGTCGGCACGTTGGTCGCATTCAAACCGCTTTCGTCAAATGTCGGCAATTTGCACTTGACGAGGTCCTCGGGGTGGACCATTTCCATGAAACCCAAGCCAAGCGCGTTCACCTCTGACTGTCCAGAATAATTCACCCACTGGGTATTACAGAAAATAACGCCCTTGGAACGTGTTGCGGCAAAAACAATCTGGGGACTCGAATTTGCTAGCGCACGATACTTGACTTCCGATGCTGCAATTTCTTGTTGCCGGGCCGAGCTCAATTCCGCAATGTGCTGTTCGTGAAAATCCATGTTCGTTCCTATCCAATGTACAATGTTCTGACGCTTGTCCTTCAGTGGTGCGGCACGGGCATAGAACCAGCGATAACTTCCATCAAATCTTTGAAGGCGCACCTTGTGTTGTAGCTGCTGGCCGGTGCTCAATGATCGATGCCAAGAGTCCATGTATTCGTCTTTGTCTTCAGGATGGATGGCGTCCCATGGCTGTTCGAGCACCTGCCTGGGATCTTGACCCCTGTAGACTAAAAATTTGGTATTTACCCAAGTCAGAGCTCCTGTCCCCGGAGCGGCAGTGAATATTTGAACCGGGAGAGCGTCGATGATCGTGCGTAACAAGCGTTCAGATGGCGGAGGCATATCAGGATCGTCGGTCACTGAACCGCTCCTGCTATGGGGCATGTGTGGCGTGCGTGGGGTTGTAGTAGCAGCGGGCAGGTTTTGAAAAGATGCGTTGAAGTCGGCGCCGTATGAGTGAAGTAGCGAGTGTGGTCGACGAGCCGCA
Source organism: Bathelium albidoporum (assembly GCA_021031095.1). Lineage (NCBI taxonomy): Eukaryota > Fungi > Ascomycota > Dothideomycetes > Trypetheliales > Trypetheliaceae > Bathelium > Bathelium albidoporum. The sequence goes on along the minus strand of JAGFVP010000022.1, from coordinate 64,699 downwards.
TGCTCAGCGACTACTGGCGTTATGACTGGATCCTGGGCTTTACGAGGGGAGACTACTTCGGTCTGACGGCCAGACTCACCCTCTCGCGATTGGTGAGATGTAATGATTGATTTTTCACTGGATATTCGGCGTCCTTTGTGCTTTTCCTCGCTTCTTGGAGTTGGCATATCGCCGTCGTGAGAAGGCGAACCTTTCTTGCTGGTCGAGATTTGGTGATCAAGCTTCGGTGACGTCACGGCAGTCCGTCCAGGAGAGCGAAGAGGTAGCTGACCAGCCGCAGAAGCTGTGAGGCTTTCTGAGCGACCATGCTGCGTCTTCTTTTTGGCGTCAAAGTAGCCCTCAACCTGGTCAGTATTTGCAACATGTGGTGTTGTTGGCCGCGAGCGACTGCTAATGAAGCCCAGACTATCCCACACAGGAGTTCCAGTCAAAGAGCCGCCTGGACTGTGCTTTGATCGCCCAGAGTAATCTGATGGACTCGTTAAGCTTTCGGAAATAGATTCGGGAATATCTTCGACATCTAGTCGATGTCTGAGATTTTCTAGTGCCGTTGCTTCGGTGGTAATAGGGGCAAACCCAACATAATGACCAGAACTCCTTTGTCGATGCCTTCGTTCGGTAATTTGATTGTGCAAACTTGTGTATTGGCTCGCGCTCGCGTAAGACGTTGCAAGATGCGGACCAAGTAGCCTCATGGACTGAGTTAAGTTTTGAGGGTATGGTACAGTTGGAGAAAGAATCGAGAGAATTGCTATCGGTGCCTTGCTTTCTATGGGAGGTGTTATGGGAGGGCGGGACAGGTGACTATGCTTGGTCGGCAGAGACTGCTGACTATCTGGCAGACGTTGACTCGCTTGGGTATTTAGAGTTGAGAGATTTTGGGATAGAGTCGGATGAATAAGAGGTAGATGGGTTACGGTGCTTGCTCTGTCAACTCCTATGGCTTCAACAGTACCATACTTTGAGTAATCCTGTCCCGCGCTGGAAGGATCAAAACTATCTTCGTCAACATTACCAGACGAAGTGAAGAATGGATTCTCTTCCGGGTCCGCCTGAACTGCTGGCGATGGTGCCGGAGATTGAGCCCAAGGGGAAGCTGGATACTGTTCATACTCCTCATATGTTGTAGGCTGGGGAAGCTCGGCCACATCCACATTTGAGAAACTGTGACGATGAATTCCTCTGAGCGACCTACTCTTGTTGAACTGTGGCTGTCTCCCACTACTCAACAATGGATCACGTGCTTTGCTTGTCAAGGCTGATAGATGGGAATCCCCTTCGACCGAAGCGCCGGCTCCATCTCCGGTAAATTGTTGCATGCGATTTGCATAATCTCGAGTGAGTGTGACAAGTTTGCCTCGCTCCAGAATTCGATTGACTCCTGATGTATCAAGTAGAGCTTCTTCCTCACCATCTAATGCTCTTAAGATCGGGAAAACTTCGAGCGTTGGACCTGGTTGTGCCTCCGTCTCAATATTGCTAGCGTCCGAATCAGTGGCTGGATCTGCGCCAAAATGAGCAAGAGACTTCGGGTTTTCGTCTGCTGTGGCTGTGCGCGATTTCGATCGAGGAACGTGGCTTGCAGCCCGTTTAGGTCGTGGTCGTCCTCCACCTAAAGACTTGGCTTGCGCCGGCGCATTGTTCTTCAATCTTTCATGGCCTGCATAAGAATGTCTTGACTTTGGACCAGGTCGGCCAGTGCCAGTAGACGTAGGTGGTGACTGTCCAGGTGCGTTTCCAACTGAGTTTCTTGTCCCATTAGACGTATCTTGGTTTTCTGGCTGTTGCAGGTGATCGAAAGATGTGTCACGGTCATGATGAAAGGTTGGAAGGGGATGGACATTAAATCGGGCTTTTTGGCCCCAGGGAACATTCTCGAGGTCACTTGGATCAGCAGGTACAGAAAGTGTAACGCGCTCAGCCATGAAATGCTGATGCATGGTCGATGCAACAACATTCCACCATGCATCAAGCCCCGGTTCTGCATTTAAGGCCAGAGTGAGGTCGTAGAGGCTTGGAGATGGATACTGCGTGTTGCCACTCATTTTCTCGCGCGATTGGTGTGGTACGAAAGTCGAAATAGGAACGGAAGTCTTTGGGCTGGGCGCGCCCCATTCTCGAGGGGTACTGTCGCCTTCTGTCTGGGTAGTCGAGACTGTTGGTGAAAGGGCAGTGAAGGGTTGATGAAATGACGACGACCATGGTAAGGAGGTACCGGAGACGTAAGGAAATGGGTATGACGGGGTGCGCAGAGGCGGTTGGCCTGGAGTGGCGGGGACACTTCCACGAATAGTGCGGGCAGAATCAGTAGACTCGGTTGAGGTTGGTGTGGCTGAAGACAAGGGGCTTTGAAAAGCGGCGTCTAGCGATGGAGAAAGGGCGCTGGATGGCTCCTCTTTGATGGGGGAGAACCTCTTAGAGCTCTGGAAAGTAGGGCTGTTTCGGCTTGTCGAGTCCCTCTTTTTGACATTTTGTTGACCTTGCAACATTTTGGAGCGCACTGCGTCGCGCAACCGCTCGAGCTCTGAGACGTCCAGCTTCGACTGCTCCGTGCCTGACTTCTGGCTGCCTGCTCCGCTGCCTCCACCCAGCGTTTCTCTCTTCAGAGGCAAATCTCCACCATCCCCGCTGTCGCCTTCTGTCAACGAAGGGTGCCTCGTTGAGATGGCATCGGCCTGTCTCGAGAGATCCGTATTTATCTGAGGTTCAGTCTGGGATTGACGTTTTAGTGGTGGTCGCGTCGATGAAGAGTCTTCACTGGGGCGGGGATTGGCAGTGGCAGCTGGGTGTTGTGGGGAGAGATTTTCGGTTGTTTTGGAAGTCGGTGAGGGCAGCGACGTCTTCCTCATCGCGTGCCGGCGTCTTGCCTGCCGGGCACATGCAGGGAATGAATGGGAGCAGCAAGGGCGACGTGCAATGGACCCGCATCCGCGCGGGCAGCGAGCGGTTGCGGCACCACATGCAATACAGAGAGCCGTGACTTGATGTTGGAGGTGTGGACCAGATCCAGGCGGCTCTGCTCAGATCGGGCGCCCCAAGACGTCATGCCTCTTCGCCCGGGGAAAATGACGTGCCTTCTGGTCCCTGGCCCTGCAGTCCCTGAAGCAGAGCAGGAAGAGTCGCCGTCCGCAGCTGTCAAGCCAATGCGCCAGCTTGCGCACTTGGTTGGACGCACAAGACCTGCTTAATGGCAAGCAGTCTCGAGTCTGGTCTGATTGAATTGTGTCCAGAGGCAGTGGTATTGCATGTCTGGGACCTATCAGGGCCAGCGTCAGAAGGGACGGCCCCTGGCTGGGGCCGCCACACGCTAGGCCACTTTGGTAGCCGCCAGGGTCCGCCCGAACTTCCAGAAGCCTTCGTGACCCTCTCGAGATGGGCATCTGAAACACTTCATTCGCCAGCTCTGTCGACGCCCGTCCGTTCCATCGATACCCAAACATCTCAAACGGACGCCAATGTGGTGCAGCATCTTCCATTCATCCAACCTTGGGTGTGGGGATGTGGTGCTGGACTACTGCTGACTGAACCAGGCTTCTCACTTGATGGCTCCATTTGTATGCGCACCTCATGATTTTCTACCTCTGCTCAAGGATACACATCGGCGTAGGTATGCCAAACCGTGGATATATGCAACATCATCCCGTCGTCCCATCATCGCTTCCGAGCTCATAACACAATGTAGTACCAGGCTGCACGAAAACCCAGCATGCACAATCTCTCTAGTACACCCTGCAAATGCTGCCATGCGCCATAATACAGTTGAGAGTTTGCTCTTAGAAAACGTCGTCACGAACCTTGACCCATTTCAGCTGACATGAGGCATATCCGGAGGCGGACCTAACTGATCTATGCTCTTTATCAGATACGACTTTTCGTCGTTAAACTGGTCATCTTCCTTTCGATCATGCAGGAAATTCGGTAGGAAGCGGAGAATTCGGTCTTTGTTATTGTATAGAATCCGGTGTACGGCGGGTGATTTGTTGGGATTCGCAACAAAAACCTGGGGGTCAATGAGCAGTGTGGGAGATAATGCCTTTGCGGAAGGTTCGCCTACTTTGAAGATGTGGAACCCTTCATAGCTCACCATTTTCCTGTCGTCCCGTAGTAGATTCATGCAAAGTTTCAAATTGTCTCCTGAGTCGACATATGCACACATGATGGAGTAATTCGCTCGGTCTAGAAGGAGCTCGCCAAGGAGCTTGATCGATTGGCGTTTGGTCACATAACTATCTGACTGCACCAGAACCGTGTTGTATTTCTGGAAGAAGAGGTCGAAGTTCGTTTGCAGGAACATGGCCATGATTTCTTTGTTTCTCGTGAGAAGCTCCTGAGTATTCATTAGCCCGACTTCTCCCAGACACGGCCTGCGGGTGGCCCGCAGATGATGCACTGACCCGAAAGGTATTGAAAGCGTCCGCGCTAAGCTCGAAAGCACCTTTGTCTATCCAGTCGAAAAACTTCCAAAATATGCCTTTGCCAGACGCTGGGGCAGAAGGATCGATGTTTGACAGGTCCAGCGTCTGATCAGGTTCGTGGTAGAGTATGATTGCCGCCACTGCATCTCGCTTGAGAGCTTCTCTAAGCACACCGCCGCACGCCATGAAGCTTTCGCGCCGATCGTAGCCATGGCAGAGCGCCAGTATGATTTCCGGTTTTCGATAGCATATGTGCGAGAGCGCGACAGGTTCTGTCGAGTTAGAACCAGGCTGTTGGTATCGGAAAATGTTCGATAGTATGACTTGTGTGTCTTTGCGCGATTCAAATGGGAGTTTGTGCAGGTTCGTGACGAGAAGGTGGAGAAGGTCGTCCTGTATCAGATATGTAACAAGTTGCTGGACTTGATCTGGGTTGACCTCTGCCTCTGAGGGAAGAATCAGTATGCAAAGACTTGCGATTTGGACGTAGAGAATGATATGATCTTCACACGGAGCTCCATACCTGGAGTGCCTTGGAGAGTGATCTTCATCTGCGTAAGGTTTCGCGCAACATCCTCTTCTACCTTGGCACTGAATCAATAACCAATGCTCACCGGCTCTTAAGATCCAAGGAGATTGTGTGTCCTACTTTTGGTGACGCCTTTTCCTCCACATCGAGCTTCTGCATCAACTCGCTGGTAGTCTTAACGAGATCCATGCCACTCTTTTGCTTGTTGCGAGCGAAGAGGAACGCCATATTAATATTGGTGGAGCCCGACCGAGTGAGGGTATCGATTGCAAACAAACGGCCATGCAGATCAGGCGTCACCGGCTGAGCTTTTGGAGGAAAAGTCGCTTGTCACACGGGGTTGGGTCAAACAGGACGGCACATGAAACAACAATGTGCATCACCGGCAGCAAAGGAGCCGCGTCCAGCGGCGGAGCCAACACCGATCCCTCGCATTGAGCTGTTCCCTTCAAGAATCCTCACTTGTAGTACGGATACAAGTCTGCCTATAACGCGTGCAATCTGTATGTTCAAATGTGCACAATAGACGGTCAAGATGACGCATCTTCTGCGAGGAAAGCAGGCAGGCATTCAAGGTGACTTCTCCGCCGGCCTAGGCCCGGAGTTGTTCGCCATTGACGAGGTAACTCAACTCGCCTCGGACGAAGAATCATATTGATTTCTGGCCATAGATAGACCGCTACGGCATCAATTCTCAAATATCACAAATAGCATACGATCCGGTTCAATCACTACTGGCTGTGGGTACGAACGAGACTAAATTCGGCCATGGCCAGATCTACGTATTTGGCCAAAACAGAGTCTCTGCTACATTCCGACTTCCCGGCAAAGGTTCTGTCAAGTTTCTCCGGTTCTGTTCAGATCGGATCGTGTGTCTCGATTCCAAGAACAACCTGTCCATCTACTCCCTAGAAACTAAGAAGCTCATAAATGAGTACTCTCCCCCAGCAGCTGTGACTACCGTCGAGACAGACTCGTCACTCGACTATGCCTTAATAGGGACCGCAAGTGGTGAGTTACATGTCGACTGCCGACCTCTCGTTCCGAGAGATAGGACCGTCTAATCGTACCAGGGGATGTTATTGCATATGACATGGATCGGCAGGCCATGGCGCCTTTCAAGTTGCCACATTTTTGGAGAGAGCAGAACCCTAAAGCGATGCCAACTCCAGTCATCTCACTACAACTTCATCCCCGCGACGTCGGCACGTTGCTGATAGGGTACTCGGAAGGCGCGGTCATCTACTCTTTCAAGCAGAATAAGCCAACCAAATTTCTCCATTATCGACTTGGTCGCGGAGCACCTGGAGGAGATCTGGATCCTGCAATCTGGAATGTGGATCGAAGTCCAAAACTTACGCAGGCTCTATGGCATCCAACGGGCACGTTTGTCCTGACCGGCCACGAGGATTCCTCGCTGGTATTCTGGGATCCAGCTCAGGCTCACATCGTCATGGCCAGAACACTGCAGGACACCAAAGTAGATCAGCCTGGGTCAATTTCCAGCAACCAAGCTGCACAAAGTGGCAAAGGCAAAATGGCCGGAAGAGAGCCACTTTTCAAGATTGCTTGGTGCGCTAACAAAGATCCGGATGATACTGGGATACTCATTGCAGGAGGTGCTCCAATGGACCTTCCAACTAAAGGATTGACGTTTTTTGAACTTGGCAGAACGCCTGTATACAACACATCATCGTGGCAAGTGCTCTCTGACCATTTTGGCAATCCCAGACGCCAAAGAGTCCTGCCCACGCCCCCAAATGCCAGTGTGGTCAACTTCTGCCTTATTCCAAGGACATCTCCCCACTTTGCTGGCGCCCAGGATCCAATCGCTGTTTTAGCCCTCCTCTCGTCCGGCGAACTGATCAGTCTAAGTTTTCCAAGCGGTCTACCGATAAGTCCTACAAATCAACTGCACATTTCACTCACCTTTGTTCACCCCTTTGTCAACCGCACAGCGCTAAGTTCGGTGGACAGGACACGATGGCTAGGAATGACAGAGAAGCGAGTTCATGGCCCGCCGATCTTGACGGGAGGGGTTGAGGGACCTCATCCGCTCAGGCGGTACGAGACGAGAAGTGTGGTTCAGACCGCGCATGCAGACGGAACCATTAGGATTTGGGACAGCGGCCATGGTGATGAGATTGAAAACCCTGGGCTCTTGCAAGCAGATGTAGCCCGCGCTGTCGGCAGAACAGATGGTGTTGAGATTACCCAAATGTCACTGTCAGGGGCCAGTGGCGAGCTCGCTGCTGGCCTACGAAGTGGTGAGGTGGTAGTTTTTCGCTGGGGTCATAACAGACATGCAGGACAAGAGCCACCGCCTCCCAAGGCGAACAATCCACATGCGTTGACAGATGTTACGGAGAGGAAAGATCCAAGCCTCGCGGATGGCCTATTCCCCTTTACTCTCCTTGACCAACTCAATGGTCCTGTATCAGCCCTGAAGCTCAGCGACGTAGGTTTCGTCGCTGCTGGGTTTGAAGGGGGCAGCCTCGCCGTTATTGACTTGCGCGGACCAGCCATCATCTACAATAGCAGCGTGGAAGACTTTGCAAGACAAGAGAAGAGGAGCACCTTCCGAAGAAACAGCCAGCAAGGCTCACCCAAGCGCGACTGGCCCACAACCCTAGAATTCAGCGTCATGACCCTCGACGGCGACGACTACTCCAGCATCTGCCTCCACACCGGCACACACCAGGGCCACGTCGCCACCTTCCGCATCCTGCCCGACCCCAGCGGCCGCTACACCGTGCAATTCGCCGGCTCCACCCACGTCGAATCGCCCATCATCCACATCGCGCCCCTGCATGCCGACTCCGGCCGGCCGGCCCCCGCCCATCCCGCCATCGTCTCCCAGCTCCGCAGCGGCGCCAAGGTCGCCGGATTTCTCCTCGCGGTGGCGCGCGATGGCGCCCGCATCTTCCGGCCCGCGAGCAACAAGGGTGCCCACCGCGCGTGGGACGACGCGCTCTGCGACGCCGCGGCTGTCGTGCACTGCGACCGCCTTGCTATCGCCGCCGGCGCCGGCGGTTCGCACGCGCTGGTCGGCCTGTTCGGCTCGGGCCAGGCGCGCGCCTACTCCATCCCGGGCCTCAAGGAACTCGGCACGGTCACCGTCGTTCCGCCGCTCGATCCGCGCCGGCTCGCGGACGCGCACTTCAGCCCGACCGGCAACATCTTGGGGTGGGTGGGTCCCGCCGAGCTCGCGCTTCTCAATATCTGGGGCACCGGCATGCAGTCTCCCACGGCGTCATCGGGAGACCGCTTGCTGCGGCCCGAGGCGCTGATCCCGCCGCGCCCGACGATCTCGAATATGCAGTGGATTGCGGGCACGCAATATGTGACGCCTGCAGACATGGACGTGCTGATCGGGGGACCAGACCGACCGCCGTCGCGGCGGATGGTGCTGCAGGCGCGCGCGGACGAGCAGCAGCGGCGGGCGGCTGCGCGAGCGGGCGCTTCTTCCTCTTCGTCGGCTTTTGCGGCGGAGGCGGCGGGTGCAGCGGGGACGGGAGCGGGCCAGCAAGACGAGGGATACTGGGCATACATGCAACGGCAGATAAATGAGCGGACAGAGAAATTGGGAATCATGGGAGACTCGATGGATAAGTTGGAGACCAATAGCGCGGGCTGGGCAGAGGATGTGAGTAAGTTTGTGAACCGGCAGAAGCGGAATTTGGTTATGGGCGGTATGTCTTCACTTTTTTTCCACGCGCAAAGGTGCGCACTTCGGCTAATTCGCGCGCAATAGCTGTCAAGTCCAAGTTCGGATTGTAAGAGAAGCTGGCTCCTGGATTTCTGGGTTGGAGTTCGAGGATGGCAGTGATTGGCACCTGGATGGGACACGACAGTTAACTCACAGACATTGCAACAAATTTTTAACAAAACATTAGGATACTATATGGGGCTAATTCATACCATCCGTGAAATTGGAATTGCCCTGGTGTCAGATCAACTTTGCCCTTGCGACTTCAATCTCCCAGGCTACCTGAGCTTGTTGACAATCTCATGTACCGTTGGCCACACTTTTCTTTGCTGCTCAGCGATTCACTTGCCATTATCAGTCACGCTACTGCAATTACTTACCTACTCCTTGGGTGCATCCGTCAAAGGCACATATCGCACCGCCATGACCTTCTTCCTGGTCACCGTACCATCCTCTTTCTTGTCGATAACAAAGATATGCTGCATGAAATCTTCCTCCACAGGTACAAATAATCTGAGGCAAAAATCAGTCTGTTTCACCGAGCCGAGAGTAACCTTAACCATGACGCCAAGGTTTTTCCTTGCAATCGATGCATTGACCAGGGCATCAGAAAAATAGACTCACTCACCGTCCTGGCTTCTTCAATTGATCTACTAGTATTTGATGATGTTCCGCCGCCGCCGCACCCACATGAATCGCATCATACGGCGCCCCGTCCGCCCACCCCTTCCTCCCATCCCCCTTCACAAACTGCACCTGTCCCGTCTCCAACATCTTCTTCCCTTCCTCGCTCTTCCCCATATTTCCCCTCGCCATATCCACCAGCGCCTGGATATGATCTATCCCAATCACCGTGCCCGCGCCCGGGCCTGCACTTTCACCGCTCGCTCCCCCGCCTCCACCAACCCCTTCCCCTCCGCCACTATGTGACGCTGCACGCGGAGCGAGGCCGGGTGTAACCAGATTTGCAAGCACGGCAGTCAGGTATCCGGACCCAGAGCCGATATCAAGGACACGGGTGCTCGCCGTGGGTTTTAGGAAGGGCAGCAGCGATTCGGCCGCGGCGGCGTGCATATGCGGGGCGGAGATGGTGGCGGCGTGACCGATGGATTGGGGAGAGTCGGCGTAGGGTGCAGAGGGAGCAAAGTGGGCGCGGTCGACCTGGTAGTGGGGTGAGCACCTGTCGATCAGGCATGGTCGAGTTCCATTGGGTTGAGGACGCACCGCCAGCATGGCATTTTTGACACGCTCAGACGTGATAAGGTGATTAGCGGCGAGGTTCTCGACGAGGGCGCGGTTAGAGGCGCCGCCACTGAACCAAGCCATACCGGGCCAAGGTACTGGAGAGAAGCTGCGGAGACAGAGATGACGAGAGCTCAGATTGATAGATCGGTAGTAGATGTAGGCAATCAAGAATTGAGGAGCAGCATGAGCGGTAGCAATAACGTCAAGAGGAGCTAGGTTGTATGTCATCGTTAGATCATTAGGTCGAAATCCCGCATTGAAACCGTAAGAAAGAGTGGGGCGTGATCAGCCAGGCTGGCATACCTCCTTACCAGAGCGTTGCAAGCATGCCTATTCAGTCCTATGAATGAACTATACAGGACAACGACAACCTAAAGCTCTGCAGTTGATGAGGTGACTAGATTAGTCAAGAACAATGAGAAATGGGAGATAATGAACGTAGCTCGCGACTGAAGCGCTCGCTATCCAAGCTGCACACATCTGGACATATCAGAAAATGGAAGCATTCCAATTGAGCGAATCATGGGACTTTCATGCAACCGCAACCCTAATCACGAAGGTTTATTTTTAAAGCTCTGACTAGCCCCGCCCTAATTGGCGCTAGATATTGCTTTTCTTTAACGGCTGCCCAGGTGATCTTACTTTGGCACTTCTCTCAGACCTCAGCATAACCTACCTACCTCTAGACCTTGGGCTCGAAGAAGTCAGCTATGGAGAACACCGGACGAACGAATGTCCGGTGCTCGAAATCACCATTCTGCACGGCCTGCTCCCTGACGCTGAAGTGCCTGGCCATAAATGCATCCAGGGCAAGGTTTCCCCAGCTTTCACCATGTCGAGCGGCAACACGTGCAGAATGGTCCACGCTAAGATCTAGTTGGCGCCCGCTGCCTCGATGATCTCGACGACATTCTCAACCTGCCTGCGCTGGCGGCCCAGGTCGTCGAGGTAGACCAGAGCGCCCTTTTGGCTTTCCGTTGCGTCGAAAAGAAGGTTAGTCAAAGGAAGAAGAAGGTAAATACATGGTGTCTCAACGCGTAAGTTACTAGAATACTCCATTACGAGTATACACAGGCGCCATTTTCGATCGTATATGGAGTCGTGGTGTGCGAACAAAGAGAAAAGGCAAGAGTTGACAATGTTTGTCGCAGGTTGTAACAACTCGTTGCTGGGTTACTACTATACGCCGTGCGCCACTTTGCCGTGGGGGACGCCTGCGTACACTATGGAGTTGTACTTCACGCCAAAGGATGGAAGATAGAAGGTGAGGGCAAGGCTTAGAACCGTGAGGATGGTCGCGTGCCACTTTCTGGGTACCTTGTCCTTCCATGCTTCCAACTCAATTGCACAGGCACAGGGATTGAGGTCACTTTACAGCAAGCGGCAAATTTTATATCAAATCCAGGAGGTCAACAGGCTTATAATACCGCCTATCAGGAAGTGAACAGAGTTTTGAAGCAAACAAAGCAACTGTGTTGTGGGTTGAGTCGGCCTGTCTTATAACAGATGAGGTGTAGACAGGCAGGGAGAGCGAGCTGGTGATTGGCGGCTTGTCATGTGATATGGGCTGCTCTTGCCGTGACAGCTCTTAATCAAAGCCATGAATCCGTGTTCTGATTCAAACTCGCTTGCGTCTCTATCGTTGGTCCCAAATGGAACCGGAGGCCCTTCGCCGCAGCGAGGCTTATTACATCGGAGTTAAATTTGGGATCTCCAAAATATGTCAAGAAGTTAAGCCAAATGAAAACAATGACTGTGTCTCATGTCGTACTCCTCTATGATCCCTCAAAGCTGAAGGAAAATTGTATACGAAATCTTGTAAGCCAAATTCAAGCAGAAGAGCTTGATCATTCGTTCTTTACACGGTTTTCAAGAGAAATTTGCAATGTTCGTTCACTTGGACGACCATTGGGATCCGGTTGTCTGGTTCCAGGCTGATCATTTCGCAGAATTCTGGTCGCTTGACCTATCAGCGATTGACTGCAACCCAGTCGTGGCCGTCAGACTGTCTAGCATAGGGAGGTGTATGTCTTGATAGGATTTACTCAGCTCTTGACTGACGACGAGTGGCCGGTTCGTGCACTGCAAACCCAAGGTCTCGAGCCCGGCTGAACGCAGTTTAGGTCTGTCGCCAAGCCATCCAGATGCATGTGGCAGCGGTTCGGTGGTACCAGCTGAACGGCCCTTGAGCACTCACTAGCTACAGTTACGGCAAGATATTCGCGTCTGAGCTGAACAGAAGACTTGGGGTAGACGTAAGAACAGTACACGTCCGCTTGATGGTAAGCTTAACTTGCCGTCACGCATCAGCTGCGCATGCGCCAGCTGAAATGGAATATGCGCCTCGGACATGAACTTCGCATATTCTACAGATGATATCGTAAAATGCATGGCTTACGCGCTTCACTAATTTCTTTGAAGATTTTCCGTCCTCTGGCCCAGATGCGCCACGTGGCATTGTTGACGCGAACAGTCAAAAAATCCCTTGATTGCTTGGCGAACATCCTATCCCGATTCCGGGAGAGCAGGAGAGCTGCATCCAAGAGGATCAAGACGCATGCGATAGCATATGGCTTACGGTGTATGAGCTTATTACCTGCAGATGTGGACGTGTAGTACACAAGAAAAGCAAGACATAGACTTTGTTGCCTGATCCCAGATATTGGACCGACTTCATTGGTCTGTCTTCCGGCTGATCAACCTGCCGTGCTCGTGAAGGCCAATAGCAGGTTGGACACACGCAAAACAGGAATATTCCTAGGTCCTAGCTAAAACCACTCTTTTCAACCAATCAGGGCCTACCACAGTAAGCGAAAGTATGGTTGCTGTGTTCAAGATGTTACATAAGAAACCGATGGTCTGAATCAGCATGAAGCGGAAGAGGAAAGCCCAGAGGAAGTAAGATCCTCAGGCGAGTTGGGCTAGAGCAATGCGGGAGCTGCTGAACGCTTGAGCGGATGCTGCAAAGAAACCAGTCAGATTGGCCTACAGTCCTGCACTAGGTAAAATGCCTCAGGCGGGCTTGCAGACGGTCAAAGATGCGTCTGTGCAATCCGTGCCATAGCGATAGACCAGGGTAGTGTACCGAATGCCTTGAAATAATTCATGATGATACTAGTTAGGTACTGTAGGGTTTCCTACCAGCCTGGATTTTTGATTGGTTGAATGCAACCTTATCCAACAACCCACCTTACATAAGAATGATGAACGGGATCTGGAAAGGATCCTCTGCACGTTGACGAGATCTAGATATACTGTGGTGGCCTCTAAATACATCATCAAGAGACAGCTGTCAATATCAAATCGGGATCTAGAACAAGCGAAAGCAGGGATTCAACAGCACGTGACATTGTTTATGAGTTAGATCCCTGTCACGTGAGAGATAGTACGGAAAATATTTTACCAAAATTCATACAAATTTCTAATTACTAATGCGATGTACAGCTTTTCCTGTCACCCGCGTGCCCGTGTTCTATCATGCGCAGGTACTCAGAGCCATTGTGAGATATTTCAAAATTATTTAGTTCACTACTCGGTAAGCTACTAAGATTTGTTGTTTGCATCATCACTTGCCTTGCCCAGATGGTCTCCACTGACTTTGTCAAAAAGTCCACGCCCCTTCAAGTGCATGGAACTATCATCTTAAGGCTCGGTCACAGAGTATTCGCTTCTTCATCAAAAAACATCTCTCTCTGCTTTCGTAGAGTAACATACCAACAACGATCCACATTTTTGGTGATTAGATCTTGGCGTATACGGAGTATGCTGCAATTAGCAAGCACGGTTATGTCGTTTCCGCCTGATACTCAGCAAAAAAATACGAGATGTCTTGGCTGAGGCGTATGATCTACAGCTCAAGACATTGACAGGATTTGCTGCGGCTCAAATTCCTTCGTCAATACTGATGTGGCAGAGGAAGCAGATTCAAGTGTGGATGATGGCCTAATGATCATCACATTGGGATTCGATGGAGGCACAAAGCTATAGAGTCCGTAGCGGAGTTTCACATGGTCGAAGAAACTCATTATATTTGACAATATACTTGTCCGAATGGCCAAATCGTACTCGACTTTGCATTAGGACCAGGTTACGGCGCGAAAGTCAAGACGACGTTTTAGCCATAGTCAACCCCAAGCCAGCATCGATGAAATGGCTGGCTCCATTGATGTAAGTGGCGCTCGGACTGCATAGAAATGCAACAGTGTCTGCTATCTCTTCGGCAGTTGCCATCCTTCCTACCGGACTCAATTGCTGAACGACTGCACCGTAATAAGGAAATCTTTCAAGACTCTGTTCCATCATTGGGGTATCCGCCCACGATAGGCATACTGCATTAACTCTTATCTATGATTGAATATTGTCGAGAGCTACCGCAGCGATGGGTCAGGTGGGTCGTTGTTTCCCAGGATTGGTAGCACGCACTCACCGGCAGACTTTGTTATTGCAATCGCCCCTTGTTTAGACACTGTATATGGCAACATGCCAGGAGAAACGACCAAAGAATTCAGACTGCCCATATTGACGATAGCCCCCCTGCCCAAGCTTCTTGAGCCGTGTCTGAAGCTTTCATATGTCCGAGGCTCTTGAGTTGCCATCACTTTTGGCTCAGTTCGTACGCAGAGCAATGTTCCTTTCACGTTCGTCTCCATAATTTTGTCGAAGAGTTCAATATTAATATCCGAAGTCGGCGCATCAGATAGGTTCGGGATCTGTGTTCAAGACGTTAGGCACGTATCTTATAGAAATGGTGTGGACAGCTATGGCCATGATGAAAGGTTCCAAACAGCTTACACCAGCTGCATTGATACAGCAATCAATCCTCCCAAACTCACCGACAGCCATTTTGACCATTGCATCCACACTTTCTTCAGACGTCACGTTGACTCCAACCGCGATTGCCCGGTAATTGCCGTGCGTGGCGAGTTTGTCGCTTTCCTTGGCGGCGGTAATTGCTCCATCTTCGTTGAGATCCGTAAAGACAATGCCACGGACACCTGCTTCCGCAAAGGTCAGAGCCGTTTCCTTCCCGATTCCCGCTGCCGCCTGCATAAAGCAATCCTTATGAAAATGGCCGATAAGCGAAAGGGACAGTATTACTCACTCCAGCAATCAAAGCTATTCAATCGAGTGACCTTTAACCAGCCATTTTGGTTTGCTCACGAAGCAACTGAAACCTGATAATCTTCGAGCTATCGCTGTGTAGTACTCTTTAGAAACCTACGAGACTCGACTGAATCAAAGTACGCTTTGTTTGAGCTCTCGCAACGCTGTTCGAGTTCCAGAAGCGCAAGGCTGAACGAGCCTCATCCGTGCTGCGTCATCGCAACAAATGCCCCGGTCGGGTTGGATATCGAGCGTATTGTACTTACCCCGACGACACGCTTTCAACCGCAGACCGTCTTCTGCATTGTTGCCAGCGTATTGTGGCTTGTATGCAGCAACGGCACAGCTGAGGGTGGAGTGGGTATTCGAAGACGCAAAAGGAAAAGAAGGCGGCACGGCATGGCACGACGCATCCGTTGAATCCTGCAACTTTGCGGCAAAGTAAGATGCCGTGGGACTGAAGAATTTCTCAAAATTCAACATGGGGTATTGGGCGAGATCTTAGGCATGCAAGACTCAACGCTCCTCAGATGTCATCGGACAGAAGATTACTCCCTGTTGCCGTCTATTGATTACGTTGTCACAGTGGAGCTGAACCGCTTGAATTTGATTTCATATCACTTCGATCTATCGAAATACGTAGTACTTTTGTCAATTGGCGTCGACAATGCAGCGCGGCTCCGAAGCCTAGGACTTGTCATGGGACAAGCCATTTAGGCTTGCGTCGAATGTGCAACACTCAAGGTGTGTCAGTATTCTATGCAATCGTCCTTTTTGTTTTTTTGTTTTTGTAACATGTTTTTTGAGAAAAAAATCTGAGGGACTTAGACAAGTTGAAGATTTTGCAGACTCTTGGCTCCTTGTACTTTACCTTTGATCTAACCCTGGACAACCATGAAGCTGCTATGTCTAGATGACATGGATACGAACAGTCATATTCTAGAGCTTCAGATCTCTGCTATTCGATATGCTCTTGGCTGCGACCATACTTACGAGTTTCCCGACGGAGCTCTACCTACAGCCATGGCCCAGGTGATACACTTTATATATGCAGCTCTTACCCAAGCTCACCATCGAATGACCATTAGTTATAGAGTTACTGGTCTCCACAGATGAGAAATTTCTTCGCTACTACGACGAAGACTCCGACGCCAGTTGCGCAAAGACGTCAGATTTTGAGTCTTATCTCCAAGAAGAAGATCCCTTCGACGGCGTGCTTGCGTCTTCTCAAGGAGCAGGTCTTGCAGCTGCAACTATGACATACGCCTTACAAAAGAACCCTAATAGGACCACCCTGAACCTTCCTTCTCGTTTCGCTTTCTTCTTCTGGGCCGAAATACCTGAAGACCAACAGTCCCGAGTAAAGCTATCAGAAAGACGAGTAATGAAACTATGACGAGGACGGAGAAGTCATCCAAATCTCAACTGCACATTTCTGAGGCGCCAAAGACCGTGAGTGGGAGGGCTATGGTCCGGGAGTTACGCATATTTATTGCGCTAATTTGCGAGAAATATTTGTGCATGAAGGCGGTTACGAAATCCCAGGGAATCGCGATGCGCAGGCGGTGCAGCAAATTGTTGAATGTATCCAAAGGACTATATACAGAGCAGAAGAAATGTCGCAAGCAGCATAGTACTCGATTTTAGCATTTGACAATTTTAATAGTCCTTGTTTCGGTACTTGTGCCGGTTTGAACGATGAGCTTTGGAGGTCTAACTGTTATTAAGGTAGTATTCTGTATTCTATCCCAGGCATTCTTACTCTACTAGCTTATTTGGACGTTAAAACCTATTAACTTACAAGTACCCTCACCGGTGCGGGGCTAGTCGGAAGTGGGCAGCACCTGGACAGACATTACCAGAAATCGCGCTCATTGCAGCCACGCTGAAGGTGCTCCAACACACAACTTTCAATGTATACCGTTGCACAGCAAACTGAGAATGATAGTGAGCCCATGGATGGGTGAGCTTTCGAAAGGAGAAAGAACAGCACTTGAAAGTATTAGTGGCCTTATTTCAAGATCCATTTCTGCGCGCATACGTAAATCTATCCATCAGACCCTGTGTTGAACCCATTTTCTCGGAGCACTCTTTTCAACTTCCTCACTCACTCATACATCCTTTCTATCCTATGGTAACCTCTGCCGCGGCAAACGGACGTCCATGACGCTCTCATTGCTCAATGCATTATAAGTATAGATCCTGACCAACTCTAACCCCACCTCCTCGAAAGTCTGACGCCACTGTGTCTCGGTGCGTTCCATGCCTGCGAGCCCGGCGAGCATCGCCATATCAATGGCCGCTGCTTTGAAGTCGACACCCGTCTCCGGTAGGACCATCTCATCAATAAGCAACACTGAGTCACTAGCCATAGCAGCCTTGGTATTCTCCAGTAACCTGCGCACTTTGTGTGGTGGGTGATCGTGGAGGATTGCCCGGAGATAGTAAAATTTAGCACCTGGTGTCATTGTGCGCTTGGTCAGCCATCAATATAACTAGAGTGTGGCAGAAACGCTCGCCCTGTAAGGATTTGCTGTTTAACCAGGGCCTCACCAGCTGTTTGGCTGCCTCGGAAAAGTAGAGACGAAAACAGTACTTACCGTGAACTGGCTGCGGCTCAAAGAAGTCGTGCGCCATGTTATCTACGTTGCGAGTCTGCAATGCCCCCTCAATGGTCTTTGGCAAATCTTGGAGGATCACGCGACCTGGCACGTTGGGGTATTTCTGCACAAACTGGGCACACTGGTGGCCAATTCCACCTCCAATGTTGACATATACTGGCTTCTCTGGGTCATGTCCCTGAGTCTCCTGCTCGACAGGATACACTGATAGCCAAGAAAGTTCGGGCTTCCGGCGAAGAGCCATATAGTCGTTGAAGTATGCCAAGTTTTCCGGATTCTCTGCGAGCCAAGAGAAGGCGGGTAGCGTTGTCTTCCATGCGTCTTGGAAGGCCGTGTGCATGTCGTCTGTAGGATTTTGGTAGCCTGTCTTCTTCAAGAAGGCTGGTAGGGCCTGGTCTTGTATCGAAAGTGTCGAGAAGCTGCGTTTCCATAGGAAAACAGATAGGATTAGTTACAAGTACGCCTTTTTTCGAACGCTCATGTTATCTGAGAGATGCTACAAGAAGGAAGAAGAACATACTAATGACTCACACCTGCCTCGGTGACTTTTTCTGAGAGATTGCGGGTGACGTGATTGGCTGCATACTGTTCCTTTGAAACCTCGTCGACTGCACCAGTGGCAGCAAGAAACCTGAGGATCCGGTCTGAATGCTAAGTTGGCAACATGGGACGACTATGGATTCTTAAGATGGTCATCATACTCATTAATTCTGTCTCGGCCCCTGTCTTCGTCGAAAGCACATGCACGGCCGCGGGTCTATTGGACTCGGCCAGATATTTGAAAACTCCCAAGTCAAAGCCTATCTTGACGCACGCGGTTTGCATAGTCTGGAATCAAGTATCAACACTTGCAGCTAGTTTCAAGGGCTAATCATCTTACGAAAAACGCGTATCTGTCAATGGTCTCGTCAGGAGTTTCCAATGAGTTTGCTAGTCTTTGTAAAAGGGCAATGATTCGGCGACGGGCTGGCTCATCTGCCTCCGCTGCGAGGTTCTTGATTTGACCAATAGCTGCATCCATATTGACTTCGCAGTAAAGTGAATGATTGTGTCGATTATGACTTTGCGTTTTCAGATGTTTCGGACAGGAATTCTGTATCGCCCGACCTGCGTACTGTTTATTACAAGGTTTTTTACCCGTACTCCATCACAGCTTGATATATTGATAGTGTACATGACTGCATAAGACAACGATTGGAAGCGAGACAGCAGGCGACTTGCAGCGCATCTGACACACCGACAGGTCGCAGGATGAGGTCAGCTTGAGCACAAACCTGAGGATGCCAAGACTGGAGCAAGTGGTGCGTATTGGAAAGCCATTGTTCCGCCAAATGCATGTCATCCTTGAGATAATTCCAGGTGCAAAGTGGCGAGGCATCTTCGAAGTTGGTGGCTTGTTCATTCCGCCGATCTGCGCGGTAATACTGAACATCAGCAACCCCAATTCGACCGTGAGTGCGGAGTCCATACTGCAGGCGACGCTTGGCTTTCATTGAGAGTAAAAGCACTTTGCATATCGGTCTGGGCAGCCGCGGACTCAGTCAGCTCTCGGCCCCAGCTTCGGCCTCGGGCATCGGACAATGCAAAAAACCCCAAGGCGCAATTTGATAGTGATTATTTGATAGCGACAAGCGTTGGAGAATACTTGAAATGGATTGCCGAAAGATTTGGCAGCTCGGCCGCCCTTGTCACTTGTTTACAAGGCGCGTAACATACATTTACCATGTTCTGGACATTTTGACCTTCCCTGCGTGCTTGACCGCTGCCGCTGTGCTTTTGGTCCATCGTATCTTCATTGCATTGTTTCAGTCTGGAGCTTAGGCCAAGCTATAAGCCAAGCTTCAGGTGATTTGTGTGCAGTCCCATGATATCTTCTCTTGGACCTGCACTGTCGTTGGTTCCATCGCACCAATAGTGCAATGCACCACGAGGGCTATCGCGGACTCTGTGGAGTGCGGGACCGCCCCTTTGCCCTCTCCGCCATGTAGACTAGTAGCGCAATCGTCGCGATGCTGTCGTCGCTGCCGCACCTGGTTCATTGGTTTGACGGCGAGATGACAGGCTTCGGCTTCCTGCCCGATATCATTCAGCTGCAATACATGATAGCCGACCGCGACGTGTAGAAGAACGTCATACACTTCGACATACTTCGGTGTGTAAGAGCCCGACCAAGAAGGATGTCACCGTCTGAGGACGACGTCAGCTTCA
Source organism: Bathelium albidoporum (assembly GCA_021031095.1). NCBI lineage: Eukaryota > Fungi > Ascomycota > Dothideomycetes > Trypetheliales > Trypetheliaceae > Bathelium > Bathelium albidoporum. The sequence continues at coordinate 44,869 of JAGFVP010000022.1, read as the reverse complement.
GCTGTCGCGGTGGCTCAAAAAGCGCAGGGGTTCTGTGGAGAAGTGGACAAGTGTCAACGGCTGGAATGCTTGTGAGCATGTCATCACATAGATAAGCCTGCGCGTCTTAATCGGACTACCTCTTTGCTGCAACGACAGTTTACTGGAGCAATTACGGCTGTATGCCAACTTCTTGTTTTGCGGGCAATGCCATTAGTAGTTGCCTGCCATCGTTGGTGAGGTCTATGTGCGGGCCACTGGTAATAATACGAGCCCAGTACTATCAGGTTCGATGCGAGAAAATCCTGGTGCCATATGTTGAGGAGGGAATACAAAAGTGAAAGAAGGCGAGGAAGGGGGATGATATGCTGGCTGGCAAAAACTTTATTTTTTCTACTACCTTTTCTTTTTCCACACTCTCTCACTTACCACTCATCTTCACAGAACGATTTCCTCCAGTAGATGCTTACGAAGAGCGATAAAGCATGCCCGGAGCAAATGGACCCCATGAAGATAGCTATGCGGCTCTTAGCCCTCCAGATAATGTTTGTTTCTGCTGTCCGCGACGTCTTCACCTACACCCTGTTTCATCTGATTAGTGGTCCTTCCAAGGATGAGTTCGTCAGCGGCCTGCGAGCTGAGTGCAAACTCGTAATGATGCAATTTTGTGGGTTATCAACCAAGGAAGCAGTAAACCGTCCCTACCGCGTCAGTTCTATTATCCGCGAGTCCACGCGCATTCCTGATGTTTGCCTCACCGCTCTTCTCCAAGACGTCATTTCCAAGCCTGTGACCTCGGTAACGGTATACAAATCCTAACTCATATGCGCTTCATCTTCCCTGCCCAGCCAATACATATTGATACCGCCGACTACGCAAACTCGCTTCGCTTCGATGCGTTCCGCTTCTCGCGCAAGTTCGAGGGTATGGTGGAGGAGGAAGGGGAAGAGGAGAGGACAAAGCGGCAAGTGACCGAGAGAAACGATTTGTGTCTGTCGAATATGATAGATATGTGTGTCCTGGATGGTCGTTCGTTGCACAAATACTCAAGCAAGCACTCGCCCGTGCGGCGGTACATTACGATATCGAGTTTGGCGAAATGCCAATGAAGCGGGAGGCTCGATCAAATACCTATGATGGCCGTTGCGCTGGGTTTGCACTTACCAGAGTGTTAGAAGAAATGTTTTAGACAGTCGATTCAACAGCTGCTCAAATAGGTACTCAAACAGCTACGCTAGGCGTAGTAATAATGAAACAATCACTTACTTCTACGTATCTAGGTAGGTAATATGCTGCCTACTAATAAATTTGCGTATGTGGCGCATCTTCGACCGTGGGGATATGACACTACGGCGCAGCTTGCAACGGCTCTAGGCAAGATTGAGGCTAGCTTTCTGGGATTTACCCCTCGGACTTGACCTCATCTTCTTTTCCTTTCCTTACACAACTAAATCCAAGATGATGAGCTGGCTTCTGCGACAGTTACACTCTCGCTTGCTGTGCGCAAGCTCGCAGCGTGGGTGCTGGTGACATGTTTTGGGCCCTCTTCACCACCTTCGGAGGAACAATTTGAGATTTTCTGATTGGATTATTGTGTACCTATTTTTGTTGAAATCGCCAATGGCAGATATCGATTGATTGATTATATACTACCTTACTTTACATTGAGATGCATACCTAATATGAGATCCGTAATATCTATTTGTGCCATCTTTACATGAGTACAGTGAGATGAGACCCAGCCACGACATCGAGACGAACACCTATCTGGATATGTCGAGCATCGCGCAGCCGATGTGGGAACACCGACGATAGTATCACTCCCAAGAACCAAAGCTTGCCTCAATAGCCTGAACAATAAACCTTCGTCGAAGGGGAGTGGAAAAAGCAAGAAAGACAACAATCTTGTGTTACATGCATAATTTCCCTGTGTATACGGAGGTCCATTCCAAAAGTTTGTCCCACGCTGAAGGTTGGCTTATTAGGGAGCGCCCCAACAGAATAAGGCGCTTCGGCCGAAAAACTGATTAACTCGATAACTTAACCCAATCTCCGCACTTTGGCATAGAAAATGGCTATTACCTCAAGAATTTTAACTAATATTGGCTTGAACTTTCGTCACCCGCTGAGACCTCACGCGAGACAAATTCTGAAATGGACTTTCATACTGTACAAGCCATCACAGAAGACAGGCGTCGGTGCTGGCGAGAGACCATGTGATCTATTAGTTCCATCGTCGCAAAGGGAGCAGGGTGAATCACAGCTATCCCATGAAATCGGTCTGGTTTCTTGGTTGGTTCAGGCGGAATATCCAACGGACCAGCTGCCATCCCAAAGTACCGGATGCTATCGCTCCTGAGTCTGACCATCGAGCAGCGAAGCGCAATGCTGACCATCTGCACGTATGTGCCAAAGTGAAGAGAGTGTCAAAAGTGATTTCCGTGGTCCAGCCCGCCAGGTAAGGAAGTAACGATCTTGCTCGCTACCTTATACACGCCCCCACTTTCCATTCACCTTTCAATCCTCGCATCTGCCTACCAAAAGGTGCATGCTAAGTTATCCTCAAATCCTCTTCAGGTGGGTATATTGACAAATTCGGACGGTTTCTTATACACATCTCTGGCTTCTTCCACGTAGCGGTCTTCACTTAGCATCTCATCCATCGCAGCTCTCGCCAAAGAACGGGTGATTGACATGGGTCGGATTGGGCCTGGGACGCGCTCTCCCGGGGCCCAGCCCTTGGTCTTGCGGGGGCACTGTGGAGACAGTCTTGACCGCGAGACATCATCTCGCTTACCATCAAGCCGCGGTCGGGATGCAGTGACTGCCTCATCTTCACTGCCCTCTGCAAGCGCTAGTCTCGCTTCATCGACTAGCTTGGTGCCCATGACTGGAAGCTACCCTGTTTGGAATCTCGTCGTCCAACATGCTGACACTTCAGTAGCACTTCGGCCCACCTAACCACGACTCCAGCTGCGATATGGCTCCTATCAAGCGCTCAGCTTCTCAATCACCCAGTGTGGAACTGGATTCGGGCAACGTAGGTGTTGTGCGGAACCCGACGACCGGAAGACCCATCAGGAAGAGTGCGGGCAAAAGATCTGTAGAGTCTGATTTTATTGACTGGGACTCTCTCTCGGCTCCAAGCGACGAAGATGAAAAGGAATCAGTGATCAAGCAGAGCTCCGAATCAGACGGAACTGATGATGACGATATCGATCTTGCTCCCAAGTAAGTCACGAATGCCCTCTTCTGATTGCGCTTCGACATTGTGAACGCAAGATATACTGATGTCAACAAAGCATCTTCAAACGAACCAAGAGACAGCGCCGTGACCCAACTCCGACACCGACACCACCGATATCTCCATCGCTTTTTGCGATAGCCGAGTCAACTCCATACCCGAGTCCTGAACCTCAGGCGCCATCGACGACCCTTCCACCTATCAATCTCAGTATCAACGTTGCACCGAATCACAAGGGACCAATACAGCTGCAGCTTGACCTCAATTCCCTGCTTGGTCAGCGTGCAGGTCCTCAGTTTTACAATAGCGCTCCCTTGGCTTCAACACGAGCTTCTTCCGCGTCGCCGAGTACCTATGACGAGACGAAGCGAGGATTCCTCTCTTTGGCACCCGAAATACGCAACCAGATTTATCACGCGCTGCTAGTCACTACAGAACCGCTGGACTTCTTGAAGTGTGGCAATTTTTGCCGCTCCAGTCAACTACTTGCTACCTGTTCCCAGATCTATCGTGAAGCTCGCCCTTACCTGTACTCTAAGAATACATTCCTTGTCGTCCGTCGCAATGCAATGCGATCGCGGCCATTTGTTGCTGGAGAAGCAGAGATTGGCTACACAGATTTCCTCCGCTTCCTCCGTCAGATTGGCGAGGAGAATGTGGGCCTGATTCGCGACCTTGGCATTCTTTTCGAGGACGCTATGCCATCCGCACTCAGATGTAGTACTGCAGAGGAACGCCGCTTCGTTCACGACGACTTTCTCCTCAGCTGTCTCCGCAACTTGGCGCGCAATGCAAAACTCCGCGATTTGTATATCTATTTCCTGGGCAGGAAGGATTTGAAGCAGCTGGATCGCTATTTCCTGGACACGATCAAGAGGGTGAAGGCAGACAAGGTGAGGTTCGAGCTTCATCCGAGCTTCGAACTGAACCAGTCAATCTGGTTGTTGCACCGTTTCCCTAGCAAGCAACAGGATTCGGTTAAGCAGGATCTATACGAGGAGATGACGAGGAACTAGCTACAATCGACATGTCACACGTGAGATCGTGATTTGTAAATTAAATTGCTTTCATTAGCTTGCTTGCTGTTTCAATTCCATATCGTAGAGATAAATGATCACTCGCAGTGCCCAAAGCAACTCTTTCACTGAATTTAGGGTGACGTTGGTAATGAAGTTAGTAGATTTGTGACCCATAAAAAGAATTATGCGGCAAAACTCAACACAAGATATAAGTCTGAATCCAAGTGGTGGAGGCCTCCATTCAAATTGAAGTCATGCTATTGGCTGTCTATTTTGATTTGGAAAATGCTTGAAAGAGGGCCTCCTCAATCTGATCAGCCAAGGAATACAGATATCTCTATCTTTTCTCAAATCCTGATGTCGTGCCAAAATTCAACGCAGGCTATAAATCTGGACCCAAATCACGGAGACCTTCAATTAAATAAAGCCGTCTTGTTGGCTTTTTACTTTGATTCAAAAGAACAAGTGATATTTAGCTCCAGACTTCTTGAACGAGGGTTTCCTTGATCTGATCCGCTTGTCAGCTAACAAGATGCGCCGTATGAACCGATCGTCTCAAAGCCCTCCGTTAGCGCCAAATTTTTCTCCACCATCCCTCCTTCCAGTGGCCTGGGCTTACAGCAATTTGATTCCCCCCACTACCAAAGCCGACAATTCGTTACCCGCCAACCAACGGTGGTACTATGGTGCTCCTGAGATGGAGGCCTTCTCCTGGCCTTGTTACGCAAAGCTTGAGAAGGCCTATTAATGCAAAAGGTATTAATTCCGGCTATGTCACGCCAGCGCGAGGCATGGCCTCTATGTCAATTGATGGTCAGATCAAGGTATTTCATTTTGCACACTCTCTAATGATGTGTGTATACACTGACTCAATATATAGCTTCTATCCGCACAGCTTGAGGAAGCTGATCCTACCGTGTTCGACATCATCAGAAAAGTAATCACATATAATCTCACCATTTTGCAATCACTGACGGGTGGCCACACGACGTAGGAAGAGCGGAGGCAAAAGCACTTTATAAACCTCATACCATCCGAAAACTTCACCTCCAGAGCTGTGCTTGATGCCTTGGGCAGTGTCATGCAAAGTAAGCCACTGCCGTAAACCTCGAGGGCAGCGTGTGCACTAAGCAGAGCCCATGCAGACAAGTACTCCGAAGGTTACCCTGGTGCAAGGTATTATGGAGGCAACGAACACATCGACGAAGCAGAGACGCTGTGTCAACAACGAGCACTTCAGACCTTTGGGCTGCAGCCGGAAGAATGGGGTGTCAACGTTCAACGTGGGTATTGACAGTCTCACCCAAAGAGCCTTTGCTCACACAAAGCTCCACAGCTTTATCCGGGTCTCCTGCAAACCTATATGCTTACTCCGCCCTACTCAACTCTCATGACCGAATCATGGGTCTGGACCTCCCTCATGGCGGTCATCTTTCGCATGGCTATCAAACCCCTACCAAGAAAATATCGGCAATATCAAAATACTTTGAAACACTTCCATACCGATTAGATGAGAAGACGGGCCTTATCGACTATGAAAAGCTTGAGGAGTTGGCTATGCTGTACAGACCGAGATTGATAATAGCAGGAACATCGGCATACAGTCGCTTGATTGAGTATGAGCGGATGCGGAAAATTTGCGAGAATGTCGGAGCCTACCTTCTGAGTGATATGGCCCATATTTCTGGGCTGGTTGCTGGCAAGGTCATTCCGTCTCCATTTCCTTTTTCAGATGTCGTGACAACTACCACGCACAAGTCTTTGCGAGGCCCTCGCGGAGCTATGATCTTCTACCGCAAGGGTATAAGGCGGACTGACAAAAAAGGTGTGGAGGAGAAATACGATCTTGAGGGGCCGATCAATGCATCTGTCTTTCCAGGACACCAGGGTGGGCCACATAATCATACAATCACCGCTTTAGCCGTAGCCTTACAGCAAGCTCAAACAGCAGAGTTCAAAGAATACCAACAGACAATTCTGGCAAATGCAAGGGCTCTTGCAGGGAGACTCGGTGACTCCAAGCCTGACGGCGGACTCGGCTACAACGTCGTCAGTGGTGGCACCGACAACCACCTGGTCTTAATCGATCTCAAAGACCGCAGTGTTGATGGTGCGCGAGTAGAGCGTGTCCTTGAGTTGGTCGGTGTAGCAAGCAACAAGAACACAGTACCTGGGGACAAGTCAGCCATGAAGCCCGGCGGTTTACGCATGGGCACACCAGCCATGACAACGCGAGGGTTTCAGCCAGAGGATTTCAGACGCGTGGCTGATATTGTGCACAATGCCGTCGTCATTACTCAAAAAATCGACAAGATGGCAAAGGAACAGGCTGAATCAACAGGCCGGAAGAATCCAGGAAGCGTGAATGCGTTTAAAGAATACCTAGGCGAAGGAGAGAATTTCCCAGAAATCATTACTTTGAGAAAAGAGGTAGAAGACTGGGTTGGGACTTTCAGCCTCCCATGGCAAAGATCTTCTTAACATCGATTTCATGATAAACCATACAGGGTTGGTTATGGTGGCCGGCTTCTTTCACTTGACGAGTTCTCAACGAACGCATCCGAATGGCGCTATGTGGTTTGTACATATGCACTTCTACGGTCTTGCTGAGTAGGTGATGTTTAACAATCATCTCATCAAACCAATCAATGGTTTGTGCTTGCGTTATTATTGTCTGTTGTAGACGATATAGGCAGACCTTGTTGCAGTGTGCTCTTCTCTTCTTCCGGGTTCACAGATATTACCGCGAACACACGTCAGGCAGCCACTCACTTTCCTCTACAAAACCTGATCTTAATCACTGGTCCCCTCAACGCGCGCGCGACGCGTCCAGCTGCTTACTTCTTGCTTGAATTCTCTCTGCGCCCCGCATCTCAAACCAAAACTTCGCACCTCCACACATTCTCTCAACAATCTTCAAAGACTGATTCCAAACAGCCATGGCACCTCTGCGTACAGCAGCACCTTCAGCATTCAGTTCTCACCTTCTGGTAGCCCGAGTTGCCTCCGAAAAAATTGCTTGGTACGATTCCGACCTGGCCGGCGCTGCAATTATAATGCTTTTCCTGTACTCCCTCCTCTCTTTTATTGCCTTAGTGTGCCTCTGGTGCGAGGGCTTCATCGACACGAACCTCAACGTAAGTCAACTTTTTTTATTTCTTGCCATAATATCATGATAACATCTCTAACGTGACATTCGCATCATACAGCCTCTTCGCTTCCCACAATGGAGGTCAAGAGGGCGCTCGCGCCACCGTCGTCCTCACCACAGCCGTGCCCGCCGCCATGGCTCCCCCATTTCCGACCGAGGCCAGCTCTCAGGGCAGATGCACCCTCAGTGGTGGTCGCCTACGAGCGGACCGCGGCATGAGCTTCGCTCGTCTGACCTGGAAACGGTCAGTATTTTACTTTTGTTGGAACAGGATGGGTTTATATGAGGGACCCCCAGAAAGTCTGGCACCAAATACCCCGAATAACGATTTGGCTGACGTGTTTCTAGCAGAACGAAGCAGACAGCGAACGTGAAGGGCACTTGGTTTAAAATTCTAGTATACAATCTATTCACTCTCCACACTTTCGAGGAGACCCCCAGTCTAATTGAATGCTGGGCCTTATCAAAATATGCTTGATCGGTGATTCCGTGTCTATAATATCCAAAACTTTCGTTGAGGATCCCCCCGACACAATAATCGCAAAAACGTGACGCCACCTTTTTTCGCCTCTTAAGCTTTCGCAAACTCCCTCTTCACTCCCTCCAACTCCTCCCTCTGGCCTTCACGCCCTGCCACCTCCAACAGCTGCCCCACCACACTCTTCACCTGCTCCTCAAACCCCCGAAACCTGATCCCCAACACCTCCTCCGTCTTTGCCACGTCCGCCTTAAACCCTGACGTCTTCTGTGCCCCATTATTCGGCAGTCTCCCATCCGCCACCGCCTCGGGAAACACCCTCTCCACCACCTCCAACGTATCCTGCCACTTGATCCCGCCGGGCGTCGACACGACGAAGCTCTGGTTCCCCGCCACCTCCGGCCGCAGCGCGCCCACATGCGCCTCCGCCACGTCGTCCAGATGCACGGTGGCGCCCAGGCGCGGCACATCCGCGCCGCTGCGGGAGCCGAGCGCAAGGGTCGCCACCGTGGCATTCGTGCCACCGAGGACGGCGCGGACGGTGGCGGCGAGCTCGTTGGCGCCGAGCACGAAGGACGGGTGGATGTGGACGAGGTCGAAGCGGGAGCGCGCGCTCGCGGCGGCGGCGGTGCCGTCGTGCTGCCGGATCCAGTCTTCCGCGGCGTTCAGCGCGGCGATCTTGGAGATGGCGTACGGGATGAACTCGGCGCCCGGGGTGGTGGGGAGCGGCGGGGTGGGGCGGACGCGCGAGGTGGCGGTGATGGTGCTGTCGTCGCTGGAGATGTCCTGCGGCGAGAGCAAGGAGACGACGGAGGAGGTGATGACGATGCGGCGGACGGTGGGAGCGGCGCGGTGAGCAGACTCGAGCATGCCGAGGGTGCCGTGGACGGCGGGGGCAATGTAGACGCTTTCATATTGGTCTGGCTGGGTATTCTTGCCACTGGCGATGGGAGATGCAAGGTGGATGATGTATTTGACACCTTTTACGGCTTCATCGTAAGCTCCATCACTAGTAAGATCCGGAACCGTGACAAAGGTGAGGTTAGATCCGGGATTGAGGCGCTTGATTGAAGGGGTTTCTAGGATCTCTTGCGCTTTGGATTTGCTTCGAATGGCCGCTCGCACTCGGTAGCCTGCTTCAAGAGTAAGAACGAGGGTACGGAATCCCAGATGGCCAGTCGCGCCAGTGATCAAGACAAGTTCGCCTGCCATATTAAGTATTTGATTGGTTTCAATTTGGAATAGGGGTATGGAGCAATTAAGTGATCTTTGGGTTGGCTCAGAATAAATGCGAGAGTATTGTATGGTCCAGCGATATCTAGCAGCTGGCACACATTATACATAGTTTCGAATGGGTAAAGAATAATCAAAAATATTGGAGATTTAGAAGCAAATGACGAGAGATGGTATTCTAATCTTAGATACGGTAGCAAAATTAACGCCGGCACCAGAGAATTTGATCAATAATCAGCGAACCACGCGAAGAAACAGGTGCGCTTGTGTGAACTCCAAGACACGCAAGGGTGAACGGATGGCTCAAGCGAATAACATTAGCTCCTGTTTAGAACATCTTTAGGTCGTCATGAATGAGCTGCCTGCTCCTATCGCGTAAGCCTGCTTCGTCGCATCGATGGATGGCGTGCTTCAACTGACTAGGATTGCAATCCCTTAGAATACGAAATGGAAGGGTCGCAGATCGGCTTTGACACGTGGATTTACCATTAGAGCATGGAAGGAACGGAACATTCAAACGAGTTAATAGAATATCATACAATCCGAGGGGAAGAAAAGGTGATGGACGTGGTATCCTCGGGATACTACACTAGATGATCACGTGCTTAGATTGGGTAAGTGGATTATTTCACCACGAGTCTAGTCACCCCAATTCCTGCTGACCAAGGTATCCACACTATATCCAGATTTTACCCCTCCTTTTCTTTCTCTTTGCATAGGGTGGATAATTTCAGGGAGGCTGTCTTTAACAAGCTACCATTGTCGTGATGGCGCACAGGAAGTTCTCTTATCATGGCGTATCGCGGGTGATAATGTAGCCGAGATTTCTCTAGCTGAGTGCAATATTCACCTTGCAGTCAGCTTTCGAGCCTCGTGGATTTCGGAGCCTTTTGAAAGAAACCTTGCTCTAGACATAATGCATTCATCCTATAACGACTGAAAGGCTACTGGCTTATGCGCCAGACGTAATGGGACTCGTCACGTCCCAGCAAGAGCATACAGGATGCGGCTTTACTCTACTACTTATCTTCGTCTACAGATCCAACACAGAATTTGAAGGTGCAAAGCGCAAAACGCCTGAATCAAGACTTCCGTATAATCGGTCAAATGAAGGGCGAGCAGGACAAGTACCGGCATTGTACTCGGACCGCAACCCTGGCTTGAAATGGCCAGACGATGACAGTTATTCATAATGTAGACACACTTTTAGAGAAAGGGACTGCATGTGACTGGTCAGCACGCGAATCCGATGAACACGGCAATCGCGGTGCCGTCAGGCTCCAGAATGACGCTCCAGAGCCATCTACCGTTTCCGAGGTGGGACGCGGTGGGTCTCTATTGAAACTTGGTCCAGTGCTCCGACCGGCTCTGTTAGAGTACCTATACTTGAACTTCGAGCTACCTCCCACGTGTTTCCCCTGTCTACTTCGCAACAACCTGGCTTTAATCGCGATTCACACGTGTGAGTACTTCGTAGATGTTAATGGATAACAGTCTGAAGCACCATTACCCTGCGCGCTGTTCAAAGGCTGCTCGATTCCGAAAGCACAAAGGTCAGCTGCAGAAACATTGGTTTTTGACGTGTTCTGGACCAATCCACATTTCACCCATGTGATTCCTGGGGCGACAATGTCGGTACGTACCAACTACGTAGGCACAATTTTCACCAAATCGAGGGTACCTGCGATGAGGGTTGAGGGGTGACCGGCAGACTGTGCTCCGTTACCCATTGAAATATCTGGGAACTAATGGTCCTTGTGCGCAGGATCGCGATCTGATTCGCATCTGTGTCTTTGGCGGGTCACACTCGCGCAACACAGCAGATGCACGGGATGATAGGAACCAAGGCTGAAACACGAAGACGGCATTTGAGATACACTTGGGAGAGGCTAGCATTAACGCCAAACCTGTACCGGGGAAGAGCGTGGGGCGGGCTAGATTGGCGAGACGAGCCGGGAACGCTAAGACAAACCTTGTCCAGCGGTCTGCTTTGTCAATCTTGTCCTTCACTCTCTGGCACGTCTTGTGCAAACGCTATGTGGAAGGTCAGTTTACACTTTCTTTTGTCTTGGTCAAACCGCATGAGTGCGAAAACCGAGAGACAGCATTTGAAACGACAATCGACGATCATGTAGGAAGTCTATAGCTTCCGACTACTCATTTGCTTTGGTAGGTGTGACAAGTTCCCTTGAGCGGGACGACGTGAGGGATGAATTCCACCCCGGCAACTACACCCGAAATGATGTGCATCCCTCAGATGAGTTTAATCTCGTCTGCTTGCCTATCATGAAAGTCTACTAATCTTGCAGATGTTTCCACCTGAAGTCAAACGACATTAATGCAATGTCCTGTAGCCGTTTCCACTGATCCTTCGTCCTCCATTTGGCCGCTTCCCTGGCCTGAGCGTTTTCGGGGATAATCGGTGCATTTAGTTCCCGGTATTGCTTGGGCAATACCCAGATAAGCATATGGGCTGAGCAGTGCCGGTCTTGCCGGTCGTGGGGCGTACTAGGATCCGACACGAGTTGTAGCCAGCCACTCTATCAATTAAGTTTCGAGGGTCTCGTAACCGGCCCGTTTCGAGGAAAGTCGAGTCCTTTCAGCTATGGTTCTGTAAGGTTTGCCTCCATTCCTCTTCAGTTTCACGATTGTCCTCGGGGATGTAGCGGGGAATTCCATGTCTGAGCTCCATAAAGATCTTCTGCGCGATGTCGTGCTTATAACGGCTCTGTTATGCCGCTGCCGGGCCGTAAGTCAGTGTAGTTACTGAGCATGCTATTTGGAGCACATGTCACGCCCTGCTCTCAGCTCCAAGTAGCATTTGGTCGTTCTTGATATTTGTCTGATTTTTCCGAGTTTTAATCTTCCACTATTTCTGGCGCGATGAGCAGCAGTGCAGTTACTGGCAGTATCCCCGATGGCAGTACAAGAGGAAGTATCCCGCTATCGGTAGTCTTGTCTTGGCCTCCGCCCAATTATGTTGATCCAGTACGTTGCAACTTTCATCACCTTCGAGACGAACAGCTTGAAGGCTTATCACTTTTTTTGTAGATCCGAAGGCGTTGGATGCCGGCCCTTGCTATCTCACTTGCAATTGCCAGCACATTGATGGTAGCGATTAGGATTTGGTCGCGATTTACCAGGCAGGCTGGCAGTCTTGGCGTTGATGATGTTTTTATTCTTGCTTCATGGGTAGGGCACCCCCAATACTCTACCTTGCGTTACTCACAAATGTTACGGCAGATATTCGCAGAAGTCTTGACCGCAGTGGTCATCGTAGGTGAGCAAGCTCCCCCGTAGCATCGTATCTGGGATGTTTTGCTAATCATTCTTGAAAGCCGCGGAGAAGTACGGTTACGATCGACATGTTTGGGACGAGCCACTTGATCAGCATGTTCCTGCAGCTATGGTCAGTTCTCGAAGCTAATATCTTCGCCTTCAAATTCAGTTGCTCACTTTTCCCACCAGTACGGATGGATCGGTCAGGTCGCGTTCTTGCTTACCACATGCTTTTGCAAGATTGCAATACTACTCTTCTATCGTCGCATGGTCTCCGGTACGGTTGGAAAGAAGATGCTTTATGCGTCATGGGCCGGTATTGCATTTACCGCAATTTATGGCATCGCCTTCATTGTTGAGCTCTGCACAACATGTCAGCCTTTGGACGCATACTGGAAATCCTATGATCTTAATTACAAAGGACCTTTCAAATGCCGCCTGCCGGGAGCATCCGAGCCGATAAGCGGTGCTTTAAGTGTCGCAAGCGATTTCTACGCTGTCGTCTTGCCTTTCATGCTAGTGCGAAATCTTCAGATCCCTAACCGGCAGCGATATGCACTTTACCTTGTCTTTGGCTTCGGTCTGATGTAAGCCCTGCCTCTGAAATGGATTCCAGACAAAGGCTCCGAAGCTAATCAGGTTTGCTTTACTTAGTATTGTTGGCTGCGGAATAGCCAGGACCGTATATCTTGATCGTCTTGCAAACAGGTCCTATGATGCAACTTGTAAGCATTCCATCTCAAGCTTCCACTCATAGAATTTGACTCAATCGGCGACTAGGGGTTGGATTTGATGCCTTCGCTGCATCGCTTCTCGAGTCTCAACTTAGCATCATCGGCGCATGTCTGCCGAACCTGCGCAAGGTGTTCGGAGCATACTTTGGAGAGTCTATAAGTAAAGCCTACAGTAATCTGAAAAATAGCAGACAGAAATCTTTCGGGTCTTCCAAATACTCGAAGAATTTGAGCGACCGGCAAAAGATTGCTATGAAAGAAAAGAAAGTGATATCCGTCACCGAGGATATTGAGTTGACTGCTTCATCTGGGGAGGTGTGGACAGCTACAGACACACAAAGCACTTTGCGGAGCGCGGCCGACCACGAATATTTTCAAAAAGCTTATGTGAAACGATTTGGAAGCAACACCGTGGGTGAGGATGATCTTCCAAAGCCAGAAGAGAGCGCCATATCCAAATCAAGGTATTCGATGTTTCGGCACACGGTATTCTGACAAATCTAGTGGCGATTACAGTCCCATAATATTTTCCTAAAGCTCTAATGATACCCACGAGCACGAGAACGACGACCTGGCGGCAAGAATCCTGTGAGACAGTACCAGGCAGGACGGGAGTTGACATTGCGCTTTCAGAATTGCGGAACGTTGAGAAGACCGCTATTCAGCATTTGCAGGCGAGCTCACGGTTCCAGTCCGCACCTGTATGAGTATACTTGGGGGATCTGTGTAGATAGGAGGTGATCAGCGCTTGAGGTGCGTTGCAGTGCTCCATGGATTTGCTCAACTCATGAATGAGAGGAAGGCAGTGATTGGATATGACTATACTCAGTTCGGTCGCTGATGTATAAAGAAATGATAGTAGAAGGTCATTCTTAATCCCTCTCAAATTGGATACAGCCTTTTGCTGAGCTCTGTGTGCTTGATGCTGAACGAGCAGGGTGCATTGTGATGATGACTGCAATCACGCCACAACAGTGTCGTTAAGTGTGGCTGATGTACCGTCAACCACGCTGTGAACCTAAGCGAGTCTGCATATTTTCCTATCTCGTCTCATGCGAAGCAGGATAGATATTAATACTACCAGCAGTATATCACATTTTAATATAGACAGCGGCTGTATCGATTCCACAGTTGTCTCAAAATGCTACCAGGGATCTCCGAACAACAGGTTCTTTTTATTTTCCAATCATGAGTTCTTTGCTCCTTCAGCCACAAGGAGCCCCGCCGAAAGGGTCCGGAGAACATTGGACCTGAACAGCAAGATCCAGCACCACGGAAGGCCGGGGCAAGACCGAGCACACCATGGTGCTGTCATTCATTTTGATACAAAATAGGCAGTATGTTTCCTGCGAAGGCCAGCGTGCTTGTCTACTTTCGATTTAACTCAACGGTCTTCATTGCAGAGGCAAGACTCGACTCGCCAAATGGTACGCGCCGTTCAGCGTAAGTAGCCTGCCCGTACCTTGCAATACCCATCCCCCCAGTGCTAACTCGTATTAGGATGAGGAGAAAGTGAAACTTAAAGGCGAAGTACGACTTCATCCTCTGGCCCCATGACATCACATCATCCGAAGCATCGTCCCTCCTCAGCGCATCTACTCCGAGCTCCAACTGACTCCTTGTCCCACCGTCTACTTAGGTCCATCGCCTCATCGCACCCCGCGATCAGAAGCACCAATCAAACTTTGTCGAGTTTCGCGGCCGGGAGAAGATTGTGTACCGCCGCTATGCTGGGCTCTTCTTCTGCGCCTGCGTCGATGCGAACGACAATGAGCTCGCGTACTTAGAGGCAATACATTTCTTCGTCGAGGTGCTGGATGCCTTTTTTGGGAACGTGTGCGAGCTGGACTTGGTTTTTAACTTCTACAAGGTGTGTGGATACTTCCCTTCTCGAGGCAGCGAGGAATAGGAGGACAGAGGGGGGCAGAGCAGAGCAACGACCACGAAGGATGGAACACTATTCACAGCATGTGGCACAGAGGATGCTAGAAGGGGAACTGCGTCTCTCAAGATGGCTCAGACCATGATGGTGACAAGGCAATTATAGGAAGGAGAGCTGATCGATGTTCGCAGGTCTACGCTATCCTGGATGAGGTCTTTTTGGCCGGTGAGATTGAGGAAACGAGCAAGCAGGTTGTTCTGACGAGGCTGGAACATCTGGACAAGCTGGAATAGAAGAATGAGTTGCTGCATTTTCCTGTATATGACTTGGTTTATCAAAGAAAGAGCATGCGAAGGCGCAAATAGTTGGTGTTACTTTCTGGAGCATTCTGGGGATCAATGTTCGCTAGTAGCATCAAGGGAAGCAAGTATATTGCAGGGGAAGCGTACTTTAGCCAGAGCATAGTAGTCCCAAAACTCCTCCGAGTACATTAAGACAACGGCCGAACGGATGAAGTGCATCCAAGCAAGGAATGGCCTGGTGCAATGTGTTGCAATGTGGTGCACATCGGGATGAGGCGCACGCAGGTACGACGCACAGGACGGCGCCCCAGACATGGGTCGATCTTTCTTTAGCGTTGCTATCCGCTTACATCGGCGCGGTCATGCGAGCGTCTATCATCCTGCTCGGTGCTGCCTCCAACTTGCTAGGACTTAGCTCCTGGTCGCTGACCTTCTGAATGTCCCATGGGCGTGCTAGGCCCTGGGTTTCTTCCATATACTCTTTTTCCGTTCTGACTCTTCGCTTGCGCCTTCGCAACAGCCTTCCTGCTCTCACCTGCTGCTTGCGGTCCAATACCGGCAAAATTGTACTTGGGCCAAAGCCTCGGCCCTTCTCTCTCCTGCCTGCGAGATCGAAGTCAGCCTCACATTGGCCGTCCATCCGCCAAATCACCACCCTTCGCGGCCGGCCTGACAAATCCGTGGTGACCATGGCACACAACGGTGAATCTCGTGGAAAGCGCAAGCAAGCTCCTACCTCTGCCAATGGCAGACCTCCGAAACAGCTTAGGTCCGAGATTGACTCGGTCAATGTGGAAGAGAGCGCATCTGCCTCACCGAGCGACGAGACATATTCTGATACTTTGTTAAATGGTATGGAGCTTGATAAGGAAGATTCATGGTCTACGAAGCATGCGCCAGGTACCGCGGACACGGCCGAGTGGCAGGCAACCATAGAAAAAGTTGTCAAGAGCGTCGTATCAATACACTTTTGTCAGACATGTTCCTTTGATACGGATCCCGCCATGTCAAGCGAGGCTACGGGATTTGTCGTGGACGCTAAGCGAGGATATATCCTTACAAATCGCCACGTCGTTGGTGCCGGTCCGTTCTGGGGATATTGCGTATTCGATAATCATGAAGAATGTGATGTGCACGCTGTTTATAGGGATCCCGTTCATGATTTTGGAATCCTGCGCTTTGATCCTGCGGCCATTAAGTACTTACAATTATCGGAGCTGGAACTACGACCGGACTTGGCCCATGTGGGCGTAGAGATTAGGGTGGTGGGAAATGACGCTGGGGAAAAACTGAGCATTCTCTCCGGTGTCATTAGTCGCCTGGACCGAAATGCCCCTGAATATAGCGACGGATACAGCGACTTCAACACAAACTATATACAAGCGGCAGCCGCGGCCAGTGGCGGCAGCTCGGGCAGTCCGGTCGTCAATATTGACGGTTATGCTGTTGCTCTCCAGGCTGGTGGTAGAGCTGATGGTGCAGCGACCGACTATTTCCTCCCACTCGACCGAGCTTTACGGGCGTTGGAGTGTATCAAGAGAGACGAGCATGTCTCAAGAGGAACAATCCAGACCCAGTGGCTGATAAAGCCATTCGACGAGTGCCGACGACTGGGTTTGTCTGCGGAGTGGGAGGCTGCCGTGAGAGAAGCATTCCCGAAAGAAATTGGCATGCTTGTGGCGGAAATCATTCTACCAAAAGGCCCAGCAGATCTCAAAATTGAAGAAGGCGACGTTCTCATCAAAGTTAATGGAGAGCTGCTGACACAGTTTATTCGCCTCGACGATATTCTTGACTCGAGCGTTGGCAAGCCCGTTACCCTACTCGTTCAGCGAGGAGGTGAAGACATAGAAGTTACCTTGGAAGTGGGTGATCTACATAGCATCACACCGGATCGGTTCGTCTCTGTTGCTGGAGCTACTTTTCACAATTTGTCATACCAGCAAGCCCGATTGTATGCTGTTGGTATCGAAGACGCAGGTGTCTACTGTTGTGAAGCCGCAGGGTCATTTCGCTACGAGAGTGCAGAGTCGGGGTGGCTGATACAGACTGTTGACAATAAGGAGACTCCGGACCTGGACGCCTTCATCAACGTCATAAAAGAAGTCCCCGACCGAGCTCGCATTGTTATCACGTACAAGCACCTGCGAGACCTCCACAGTCTTCACACGTCAATCATTCCTATAGATCGCCATTGGTCTAGCAAGTTGAGACTTGCTGTGCGAAACGACAAAACCGGACTGTGGGATTTTTCTGACATAGCCGAGCCGCTTCTTCCCGGTCCACCAGTTCCTCGCAAAGCGAACTTCATCAGAATGGAAAGCTCCCAATATCCTGCTGCTGCCGACGTTGTTCGAAGCTTTGTTCGCGTTATCGCAACAATGCCACTCAAACTCGATGGTTTCCCGCGGACAAGAAAGATTGGCTATGGGCTTGTAATTGATGCAGACAAAGGTTTAGTCATCATTTCCAGAGCAATCGTACCGTATGATCTCTGCGATATCTCCATCACCATTGCTGATTCCATCATTGTCGAGGGTTCGGTTGTCTTTATGCATCCTCTTCAGAACTACACCGTCATTCAGTACGACCCATCTCTTGTGCAGGCCCCAGTGAAAAGTGCCAAGCTCGCCTCCGAACAAATCAAGCAAGGTGCAGAGACAATCTTCTTTGGCTTTAATCAAAACATGCGACCCAATGTGGTAAAGACAGCTGTCACAGATATCACTACTGTTGCCATACCCGCGAGTATGCAGAGCCCGCGATATCGAGCCATCAACCTGGACGCCATCACCGTCGATACCAGTATTGCGAGTCAATGCGGTAGCGGCGTTTTAGTGAGCGAAGATGGCACTGTGCAAGCCTTGTGGTTGAGTTATCTTGGAGAGCGCAGTTCACCTCACGGCAAGGATGTCGAATATCATCTCGGTCTTGCCACTCCAGCTCTCCTACCGATTGTGAATCAAATCACTCAGGGCATCAAGCCAAATTTACGTATATTGGCCGTCGAAACCCACATCATTCACATGAGCCAAGCGCGTATCATGGGAGTCGCAGAATGTAAGTTCTTTCCGCAACTCGTATCAACCATGTCTGTCTATGACGCTAAAGCACTTTCTCAGCATGGATCGAAAAAGTCGAGCAAGAAGACCCGGAGCGGCACCAACTTTTCATGGTCCGCAAGATCGACTCCGGCCACGAGGGCGGTCTGCAGGAAGGCGACATCATCCTCACCTTCAACGACCGCCTCATCACGCGCGTCTCGGATCTCGACCTCATGTACGACCACGCCACGCTCGAGGCCGTCGTCGTGCGTCGCCGCGCCGAACTGCGCCTGCACGTCCCCACCATCCCCACGCACGAGTTCGAGACGGACCGCGCCGTCGTTTTCTGCGGCGCTATCCTCCATCGGCCCCACCATGCCGTGCGCCAGCAGATCGCGAGCGTCCACTCGGACATTTATGTCTCGGCGCGCATGCGCGGTAGTCCCGCGTATCAGTACGGGCTGACGCCGACGAACTTCATCACCGCGGTGAATAACACGCCCACGCGGGATCTGACGAGCTTTTTGAGGGAGACGAATAAGATTCCGGATAACACGTACTTCCGGCTCAAGGTTGTCACGTTTGATAACGTCAAATGGGTGGTGATGATGAAGAAGTGCGAGCACTATTTCCCAACGGTGGAGTGGATCAAGGATGAGCGGGAGCGGTATCACTGGCGACGCGTGATGCATGAGGGAGGGGAGGAGAAGCCAGGGGATGGCGAGGCTGGGGTTGGGGCGATGGTCGGGGGAGTGTTTGAAGATGGGGATGGAGACGCAGATGATGGCGTGGAGAACGACCTTTAGACAAGGGACTCGGCTTTTAGAACTCATCTTAAGGACTGACCCGCGAGGGCCAGTAATTGTAATCCTAATATTGAAGTGGGGCTTTTGCATAGTATTGCTGGTGTTAACATTGTACACTAGAGCCGTCGTAGCCTTTTCCATAGTCAGAAGCCAGGAGTAAATGAGTTAGGTAACTGGGAGAAGCTGTGACAGAAAATACAAACTACACTTACCAAATCCCAGATTCTTGTAGGAGCGGCACCAGGGTGCAAAAGATATGTCGCGATTCTGGCTTCGATAAAAAAAAGGCTGGTTGAAAAATTGAAGTGCTTTGCCAAGGCAGGTGTCCAACTTACCTATGGCATGTACTGGCACCCCCTGAAGCAACAATCCGCCTTCGCCTTGTTCGAACTCGGTGTTCTGATGAATAATAGTAATCCATTTGACTTTCAGCCCTACAAAGTCTAGGCAGTTGCTGAATTTGCTGTTAACTTACTTTTTGGCACTGGTGGCCCGTGCGTCAATTGCGGATTACTCCTACTTTTACGTACAGCCAACATATCTACCTACTTACCTCCTAAGCACCAACAGACAGCCACCGCCTCTCGGATTTCAAATTGTACGACAGATCCAATCGGCATTTTCGGGGAATATGGAGCTGATATCGGTAGATTCCAGTAAGAAGAAGATGGAACTGAGTTATTTTGTCAATGCGTGGCCAGACCCAGCACTTCAGGAGGCTGCACCATGGGGTGTACAAAGAGATCCATATTTCTCGGCATATATATGCGAGAATCCCTACATTGGCAGATCATCTGCAGGTGATCGATCTATACCTGCAGGGTCTGCTCACGATTGGCCAGTGATACACTCGTTTGCATTCAGAATCAGTCGGTGACACGTTCGTTATCCATCACTGGCCATGGCGTCCTTCAAGGGATTGATCCTTGCTGCTGTGTTTCTTGGCATTTCCTTTGCATCCACCCTCTGCAAGTTCGGTCCAGAAGATCAAGGATGGCCATCACCCGCAAAATGGCAAGATCTCAATGGAACAGTGGACGGTCATCTTATTGCAACCGTCCCACTCCCCAGTGTCTGCCATGTACAGCCTTTTGGCGATTTTAGTCAGGACGCATGTGCTCAAGTCAAGGATGAATGGCTCACAGATTTTACTTTGTAAGTTGACCGGCGCGTGTGCTAAATTGCTATACCTTGCTAAAACAGGGTCTATAGCATCGACCATGCAGCCGAGGTCATGAATCCCTACTTTCAGAATCAGTCTTGCGACCCTTTCACCCCATCATCCAAGCCCTGTGAGCTGGGCAATTACGCCAGCTATTCTATCAATGTCACTGCTGCCAGTGATGTTATTGCTGGGATCAATTTTGTTCAGGAAAACAATGTACGCTTAGTAATCAAGAACACTGGACATGAGTACGTCTTCTGCGGCGATCATTTGCCAAGAAAAATGAGAGGCTAATCAAGCCTTGCTACAGTTTCGCTGGCAAGTCTACAGGGAAGGGCGCTCTCTCCCTTTGGATGCACAATTTGAACACTATCGACATTATCCACTCGTACAACAATTCTGGGTACAGTGGACCCGCAGTCAAGCTCGGAGCAGGTGTCCAGGCGGCCACTGCTTATCCAGCAGTTGCGGCTGCCGGTTATCGGATTCTTGGTGGAACGTGCCCTACGGTCGGTCTTGCTGGTGGATATACATCGGGCGGGGGTCATTCTTTACTAAACGGCCTTTATGGAATGGCAGCTGACGCAGTCCTTGAGTGGGAAGTCATTACTGCCCAGGGTTCCCATCTCATTGCTACGCCATCCAATAATTCTGACCTGTACTGGGCTCTAAGCGGTGGTGGAGCTGGCACTTTTGCCGTTGTTCTCAGTCTGACGACGAAAATCTTTCCCGACGGTCCAATTGGTAGTGCGAAGCTATCGTTTAACATGACGACCAACGGGACGGGCAATGCGACGGAAGAGATCTTTTGGCAGGGCATAGAAGACTTATGGGCGTATTCTCCTCAGTTTGCCGATGCTGGTCCCAATACTATGGACTTCTCAATCACTCCAACCGGTTTCCAGGCTTTGTCTGTTGTTGTTCCCAACAAGAATGCTACAGAGGTACGTAAGCTGTTACAGCCATACTTGAACGCCCTCGATCGCCGAGGTATTGAATACGAATATACGCCAGACGAAGCATCGACTTACTTCAATTACTTTGCAAGCCGATTTGGACCTCTTCCCTATGGCCCTTGGCCTGCAAATATTCAGCTTGCTTCCCGTCTTATTCCGCGTGCGCTTGTGCTAGATTCTGTCCAGAATCAAGCCATGGTGAAGACTATGCGCACCATCGTTGACAGCAAGTATTGGAATTTTGGATGCCATATCCTCAATGTAAAGGACAGCAAGCATCCTGATAATGCCGTTTTGCCGAATTGGCGCGATGCTGTTGCTATCTGCAACCTCGAGAGCATCTGGGATTGGAATGTCACCTGGTCTGAAATGCAGACTCAGAAGGACTTGCTTGTTAACACCCTGATTCCGGCGCTTGAGCAGGTCACCCCAGGAGCGGGCACATACCTGAATGAGATCGATGCTCAATGGAAGGGTGACT
This sequence comes from Bathelium albidoporum, assembly GCA_021031095.1. Lineage (NCBI taxonomy): Eukaryota > Fungi > Ascomycota > Dothideomycetes > Trypetheliales > Trypetheliaceae > Bathelium > Bathelium albidoporum. Next base: position 23,116 of record JAGFVP010000022.1, on the reverse strand, counting down.
GGAAGAAAGAGCTTTACGGAGTGAACTACCCACGCTTACTTGACGTCAAGAATAAATACGATCCTGACTATGTGTTTTATGCTAAGACTGCTGTTGGAAGTGACATCTGGGTCACTGATGACAGCGGAAGGCTTTGCAGAGCTCAATAAAGTGGAATGTGCAAAGATGGGATCTGCTTGATTATTGTGCCTTCGAGTGTACATTCATTTTGATGTTGAGTCTTGCAAGTCTTTTGCGTTTCGTTCTTTTGTTTCGAAGGTTTTTTTGGTCAGAGGAGTTTTCTCAGCAGTGAGAAAGAATCGTATCTTGTCTGTAGTACATTGCTCTCCGTCGTTATATGATAGACCTGTCGTTTTCAAATTGTCTGCTGTCAAATTGAGAGCACTTGCCTTGTGTGAAGAAAAAAAAAGACGCATAAATTAATACCAGTCTGATCACGTTCGTAATTCCTTCATTCTCTATGTAGGGAAATCCAGAAGTGTGAAAGTAAACAAAAATCGTTCTCATATATTTCGAATACTATTAGCTTGATCGTTGAGTACAGAAGCACTTTAGCCATGACTTACGCTTGAGCTCGAACCTTAAGATTCCATTTCGGTATAACATCTCCACCGTTACTGACCGTAGACTAAGTCTCATTTTCAGCCGGACGGTTAACTACCTGGGAACGATGACGAAGATACTCAGCTTACTCATGCAAGTACAACACACGAAAGAGCGCGATCTTGATCCAATCTACTTAGCAATGACACGCACAAGGAGATCTACCATGCTTGACTATGATATGTTCCGATCCAGCTGTGGACAACTCTTGGATACACTTGTTGCACTGATGTTTCTGCAAGTGGAAAAAATGGTGTCCGTCAGATAGATTGGACTTGGTTCTGGTATTTGTCTGTGGCCGATGACCAAACCTGGTATTTCCTGCAGGTAATGTACCATGAGATAGACGATGATTGTATTTCCAACTGGTTCAAGCTCGTTTTACAAGTCGTGAATGTGTTAGTTTCATCCTTCTGAAAGGCCGGACAAGTAATGCCAGAGCGCTCCGACCCCGGTATTTAACGGACTTTATTGTTTTGGACATGACATGCGAGAGCTCCATTTCCGCTGCTTCATGCTCAAGGATCCTGGATAGCTAGCCTGAGGAAGTGAGTGGAAGTGGTCCTCTTCAATGCGCTGCAGAGCCTCTCGTTGTATGTGTCTTCTCAGAGCCAGATTTCCGGACGATATGGCCGAAAAGAGATTCAGTATGGAAACAAGAATAGCATTGCCAACGTAAAGTCTCATAGCTCGTCCACTACTAAAGGCAACACTAGTCGATCGGCCATTCCGAATGCAGAAGTGGACTTTGACTCAAAATATGCCGCCCGCTTCATGGTTTCTTCTGTTTACGCCAGGGACGTGCTGAAATAGAATATCCGTGCACTTAGACTTGTCACCCACAACAGTTTAGATGCTCGAATTTTGAACTGTCAGTACTTGTTTACTACTAAATTCGGAATGCCGCATACCCACCAAGCTGTTCTGTGGCTCAGAATACACCGTTGCGAAGAAGAACATAGCTGAGCTTCCTGGAAGTATTCGGGGGGCCAGCAATTCGGCCATCCTCCGATTGATGTTTTCGGGTAATCAGCTTACTGATAACTTCAGTTGGTGACTTTTACGAAGAAACCAAAGCTAGCGGCGCTTTTTGGCGTTGGTCAACGCCTCAACACTCCCTAAAAGCTTCACGGTTTCTTTGAAAACTGGAATCACATCCAATGGCGACGTCAGCGCCAGGTTATTGGCTTCTAAATACACATTTTCATGTACAGCTGAAGCTACAACCAATTTTCCTAATTCAACAGTCGTCCAGATCAGGCCGTCCGGGGATTTTGATCTTATCAATGTAATCACGATACCGGTCGTGATCAGATGAGCTTGAAGAACCGGCAATTCCAATTAATCCATTCCAACTACCTTCTAGATAGATAATCTTGATTAATTAGGTAGCTAAGCTCTAGCTCAATTTGGTCAAGCTTTAACAGGTAAATTTGGGTCAGAATAAGGAGAAAGAATTTTAATGAATGCATAATATTGGAAATAGTCAGCTAGCGAATCGGATCGATCAACTACTCGATCCGCTAGCGCCATGATGATCGATTGGGATCGAACCGATTTTCGGACGCGCTGGTCCGGATAACGGAAATTTCAACTTCTTACTTTTTCTTTCGGACGGAAAAAGGGTGTTCAACATTCCTTGGTATGCTATTTTCGGGATAACCTGGACTTTGATCCATGGCTGGGTTCTAGGTTGTCTCTGCGATGGGCCGGAAGATGGTCATCGGACAGAGCAGGATCGGGGAGCCAGTTGGTTGGGATTGATTGGCATGGCGAGGTGCTTACGATATAATGCCCGAATTCCAGAAAATACCGAATGGCCAAATCCCGATTGGAGGCACTTCAGAACAGCCCTTTACGCAACCCGCGCAATTGACATGTGTGAGTTCAATGCCACTCTACATTTGAATCAAGTGGACACTTATCTCACATCAGATTTACCTTGTCAGTAACCGTAGGTTGGTTCTCCTAAACTTTTGATTTAGTTATATTCTTGAGTTGCAAATACACGCCGCACGTTCGAGTATCCACTCGGAAGTTTCTGGTCCGCGTCGTGCAAGGCTTTTGTCACGCGTCGTACACGGCTTCTGTCACGCGGTCTACCCTCAACCCTCTCGGATCCTTCAGCTTCTGTAGCCCGAATGCCAGCTGGTTGAGCTGACCTTTCGATCCTGTTCCCGGCAAATACAGCCCGAGAAAACCGATTCGATCGTTTGTACCCGATCTACATTAAAGAAGAACCGATCTGCTACAGTTACGATTGGCGGTACCTAGAAAAAGGGGACTCACCTCGTCGAAGATATCTACCTAGGCAGGTGTATATATTGCATCAGCCTGACTGAAAGCACAACATTACCGTGTACTGTGTGATCCGCGGCCAAGATGAATCCAGTCAATACCAAACCTTATCAGCTTCCACCAAATGCGACATGGATGAGTGGGTTTCCCTAGTTCGAGCACGGTTCATGATAGGCGCGATAACAAACTAATTCTTCGATTATAGTCACTGGGTGCTCGGCTGGTATTGGTCGTGAGATTGCACAGTTGATCGCAACCAAGCCAAACCAGCGTCTCATTGCGACTGCGCGGAACCCGTCTAGCCTTTCATACCTTGCAGATAACGATCCTCGCATACTGAAGCTTGCTTTAGATGTCACCTCACCCCTGTCTGTTGAGGACGCGTTCCAGACGGCAGCCTCCCACTTTGGAGCAAACCATCATATTGATGTGCTTATCAATAATGCTGGATATTCACTTTCAGGTGTCACCGAGACGGTGACAGAGGATGAGATGCATGAAGAGATGGAAACGCTGTTCTTCGGTACAGTGCGTGTTACCCTGAATGCGGTCAAAGTCATGCGCCGACAAAAAGACCGTCGTGGCGGCCTGATCATTAATGTTTCTTCCGTCGGTGGTATATGTGCGTTTCCCGGCCAATCGTTCTATCACGCAAGTAAATTCGCCGTAGAAGGCTGGACGGAATCTGTCGCTCGAGAGATGCATCCGGACTGGAACAGTACGTTCATTGCTCTATCCCACGATCTTTTCAATGTGCGTTATCGCTGACCAGCACTTGCCAGTCCATTTCTGCATTGTCGAGCCTGGCTCCGTCAAGACCAACTTTGAAACCAGCAGTAAGAAACACACCAAGGCTCATGAAGACTACGCAAGCAGCGACATGCCAGCCAAGCAGCTAGAGGCTATGGTCAAACAGGGTCTCGAAGCCGGGGTTGGCCTCGAAGCCGTTGACGTTGCCAAGGTTCTGTACCAGGTTGCTAGTCGAAACGAAAAGGTCCCGCTCTTCCTGCCTCTTAGCACGATTGCCGTTCAGTTGATTACAGCTAAATTGCAGGGGCGGCTCCAGGAATTGGAGGCTGTTCGGGAGCTGAGTGCTTTAGATAAGGGTCAAGCTCAGTTCAATCTCGGTTGAAACGATTTTTCACAGGCTTGAATGAATGAAATCATGCCTGGTACATCGTGCGGAGTTGCGATTTTCTGTGTCAATTCTGCTTCTCCGTGTAGCCAGTTGCACTTGACTCTTGTAACTGCTTTGACAGAGAATGGAATGCGATAATTACAGCTATTTCAAGCTGTGCCGCCTGTTGATAATCGCACAGCTGCTGAACTGCTGCTGAACCACAGTGCACATAGCCGTGCTTAAGATCGTGTGCTTCTTCGGCTGAGGCTGCTGCTGCCCGCACGTTCAGCAGCAGGACCTGTTGGTTTCTCGGATTCTCCTTCCAAAATATATGCCAAATGGTGAAATCTCATGATATTGCCTTCCCTACAATTATGCTTCTTCATGCTTAGACCGTGGGACTTTTCGACTGAGTAGACAATAGATGTTGTCGAGCCTAGTGAAAGGGCTTGAATCAGGCTTCGTTCGCAAATTCTAGACGTAGTTCTTGTGCACACTGAACGAGATAAAGCTTTTTGCTTCGTCTTTATTGGTTTTTTGCAGTCATGTGGTCTGCTCTTGTTTTCGACAAATAGCCTCTAGTATAGTACCACTAGGACTATCATAGAGTTTAGATCCACGCTTTCGTATTTGGTCATCTCGCAGTTCTTGTGCCTGTTTGATCGCTTGCCACTGGGTTGAACCTTTCTCCGGAAGCTTATTACAAGATACTGATACATTTTCAGTTTACGACTTGGTTCAATGTTGAAAGAAATTAAGAATCTACAAAATGAGCTAGGTGGTTTCACAAAAGTGTTGTGTTGTTCTTCATTGCCATCTAGTTAGAATCCATATATTTTATTTCGGGAACAGAATATATTCCTTGACTGTCACTTAATGAAAGACTTGCACAAAGACCTTAAGCTCCTTCGCGCAGCATCCTCGGGTAATGAGGATTACCCGGATCATCCATCGACTCAATCAGAGCTCCCACACCTGGATGCAATCCCGCTGCAACTGCTCGATCAGCCCATTCACGGATGGGGAGCACCTCAACTCGGGTTCCCGGACCTGCCACAAATTCTTTCAATCGATCCAGTGGAAGGACGATATCGCCGACTTGATGGACATAGGATGCACCACCCGATGGCGATTTGGGTTTATTCTCGAAGACGCATCTAAGAATGCTGGTCGTCGCATTCTGGACAGAGACCAAGTCGAGTGCGCCACGCAAATTCTTCATGGCCGGCACCGCCCTAATTTTCCGCATGTAAACCACGAGGGCGTTCATCCAGTCAAGCTGTGCAGCGGCATTTTTGGCATCTTCACCTTCGCGAATGATAGTGGACGGGCGATGTATCCACACCTTAACGCCGTGCTGCTTATTGAGCTCCTCCAACATGCGCTCACTGGCCCATTTGGCTGCGATGTAGCCGTGGGAGCCATCCACAGGAGGGTAGCATTCGGCGGCTGAAACCTCAGGGAAAGCATCGTAGTTGCCGAAGAGGCAGACACCAACAGTAGAGAGGTAATGGATGGGAATCTTGCGTGGTAGTGAAAGGCGAACGAGCTCTTTCGTTGATCCCAGATTAGCCGCCTTGATCGCGGGGTAAAATTTGAGATGAGAAGTATCTGCGCCGTTGTGAATCACAGCATCGACACGGGTGAAGATCTTCGCGGCTTCGTCTTCCGACAGACCGAGGCGAGGCTGTTCCAGATCGCCCTCGAAATAAGATATACGACTATTTTGTGGCAGCTGCTTTGACTCCAGTCGTTCGGTGAGACGACGAACAGCGATGCAAATGATGCTTTTAACCGATGAATCCCTGAGTAAATGGGTTAGCAAGTGTCCACCCAGAAGTCCCGAGACTCCGGTGAGCAACACAACACGTGGTCGGGCCGCCGGTGTCTTTCCGCCTCCGACTTCCGCCGCTTCTGGGAGTCGTGTTTCTGCCTTCCAATCGATTTTGCCGTAGTGATTGTCCACTTTGTCGAACCGGCCATCTTCTTCGTCTGGTGTTCCGGTTACGGGTGTAGTCATTCCTGTGGAATCAGCCTTGGAATCGGCGGATGACGTATACCCTGGGGAGTCTGTTGGTGATTTTGCTGCATCATCGTCGTTTTCCTTGGGGATCTGTGCAGGTCGCAAGGCAGAACTTGTAGGCGCAGCATCGTCTGAAGCAGAGCTCTCGCCAGCCTGGAGGCCGGGAACCAAGTTCGGCGGGACTTGTTCTGCGGCAAGTTCCACGAGACTCGCCATGGTATCATTGACCATAATCTTCAAAACGGGGATGCTGACTTCAAAGTTCTTCAAGAACCAGGAACGAATATCAACGGAGATCAGAGAGTCGAGACCGATTTCATTACTCTTCAAGGACATCAAGTCATCGTCCGACGTTGTCATCTGTAAAGCGCTGCGGAGTTGGATTGCAAATGCACCTATTCTCAAATCTTTAGTTAAGAACCTTTTCGAAAAGATGTCTCTGGTGAGAGGTTAAGCATCATTCGACTTACGTTTCACTAGTGCGAGGACTTCTTTCTGAGACTTGCAAGCGACAAGCTGGTGTTTGATTGACATCGCTGCCTCATTGCCCGACTCCCCTCCACTCTTCCTTACTTCATGAACGACGAATCGTGAGAACATGGGAGTGGATCGCCATCGAGGAGCGTTGGGATCGTCGGCGTGGAACTCCAGAAGGCCAGTCGTAAGCTCTGCCTCGTCGCCGGAATCTGGACGGCCAGCATCGATACCTTCGGCAAATAATTGGTGATAGTCCAACTCTGACAGGTGCATGAGCCCCATTTTTGACACTGTCAAGTCCAGAGCTTTGCTGGATTCTCTCTCCATGTAACCAGCTCCAATAATGGCACCAACGTTGAGCACGGTTGCTGCCAATCCTCGTTTTCGACGCTGCGCCGCGAGACTACACATGAATGTGTTGGCAGCAGAATAATTCGCCTGTCCAGGATTTCCAATGACACAATTGAGAGATGAGAACAGAATGAAGAAATCAAGCTTTTCATTCCTAAAGATGCGGTCCAAGTGGATGCTTCCATACACCTTCGGTCTGAAAACATCACTCATTTGCTCAAATGACATGTTCTGGATTGAGATGTCTCTCAAAACCATTGCTCCATTTAAAACGCCAATGATAGGCGGCAGCGTCTTGCAGATAGTCTTGTGAGCTGCTTGCAGTGCAGCTTCATTCGTCACGTCACTATACAACCCGGTTAGTTAAAGACGGCGAATCGATCGCTAAAGATTACGCAATAGCTCATATGGACGAATCATACCATGGTACAATTACAACGTTGACACCACGCTGTCTATGTGCCTCAATCCACTCTGGGGATATGTTCGGATTGCGGCTTGTTAGGACAAGATACTTCGCACCTCTTTCAATCATCCAGTCGCATAGTGAAACGCCCAGGGCACCTGATAGGCCACACATCCAATATGTCTTGTCACCCTTGAAAAAGGATGCGCCGTCCAGCCGGCTAAGTTGAACAGGGTGAGAGTTGGAAAGCGTCCAATCGATAACAGTAACAGGATCTTCCGGATGCAACCCGTTGAGAAGATCGCCAACAGTCACTGGAGTGCTCTTTTGTCCTTCCTCGATGACTTTTGGCAAATCATTCAGAGCTCTTTGAAGCAATTGGCCCAGTGCAGCTGCAGATTCTAGACTTCCTTCCCAACCGACAGAAGAAAACAGCGTGGCCACTGTGTCTTTACGACAATGCAGCGGGAGGCTGGACAGAATAGTCGATTCGTTTCCGGATTTACTGACTGGGTTATTAGAGAGTCCAACAAAACAAGCAGCATTGGAGGGGAGGATCTCGGCGATTTCCGACTGCGTCACATAGGGCGGAAGTCTGACCCAAGAGGCAGGAGCACGAGGTTCTGAGGAATCTGTCATGAAAACGGCTCGTACATTCCTTTTAGAAGCTTGGGCAGTGATGGTCGTGGCAAATAGTTCCGTTGGGTTGTGTACGACCAGGTTTTCCCCTCCGATGAGGGGTTCAACAACAGCCATGGAGATGAGATTGGCAGCCAGCGTCGTAAGAAGATCTGCGTCTGCCAAACTTGAAACAGGACATCGGATTGCCGCCTCCCTGGGAACAAAGCTGACAGAAACAAGTGAGGGTGTCAATGCTAGAAATCGTGTCTGGCTCTTGATTTCCGTTCCCAAGATGAGGAATTTGTGGCCAAAGGATGTTCGGAGCCCCATTGTGACCGCATGGCTAACTTGGATTCGGATTTGCGACCCAAAGCTAGCTGGAAGACTGTACCTGGACATCTCCCTCAACGACCAGCCCTCAAGATTCTTGTTGAGGACAGCAGGGGACCTAGTGGTGTCCACTTCATGAGTTTTGGGTCGGCGTGTGGAGTTGTATCTGTCATTTCGTGCAGGAATGGCCCATAGTCGCGGCACGAGCTCTTTACCATCCGCATCGACAACAATTTCAGGCTCATTTGCCCACAAAATTTGGTTCATGTCCGAGTCTGTGAAGCTAGTGGACGCGTGGAATCGAAGAATGATTTCCACGAGCTGGCGGGGTTTCAAGACGCTAAGGTCCGCAATATCAACATTCTGGAATCGTAGCGCTGGCGTTTCATGCACCGCAGTCCGTGCGAATCCGACCGTCATGTTGGAAAATGGTTCCTCATGGAGTCGACCACGCGTGACCCAAAGAACCTTATGGGCCGAGAAAATCTTCTTGAAGGCTAAGAACTTGTTGGCTGAGATGTCCTTGAAAACAGGTGCGTCAAGTTCTGTCAAGCTAATAACGGTTGTATCATCATCGACGAGGTCGTAGTCAATAGTATCCAATGTGTCGAAAGTGCGAAGCTGAAGGGAAAAGTCCATCAGGTGGCTCACGATCGATTGTATCAGAGGACGCGTCCTTGGCGTACTGCCTCCAACGATTAAAAGGTTCTTGATAGGGGCTACTGCAGAGCTTTTCGAGATCTCCATATTCAATGGCTCTCGCAGGAAGGCAATCTTATCATCGATGGCTTGCGCGGCAAACACTGTCATACCAAGGCCATCCTCAAAAGCCTTGGGGGCTATTGAGTCTATGCCGGAGAAACCGCTAGCCTTGAGAAGCCTTTCCCATTCAGAGGCTGACACAAAAGGTGACAGAGGTCGTCCATTGTCGACACCAAGCCACCAGCCCGGAAGTGGTCCGAAAATAAAACCACCAGTGACATGAGGTTGGCCTTCGTTACTTCCATCGGCAGCAACGAGGAAGCCTCCTGGTTTCAAGAGTTTCCGAATATTCCGCATGGTGACTTCAAGGTCGGGTGTCGCGTGAATGACGAGCGAAGCCACTACAACATCATATGCGCCTTCATCGTAACCTTGTGTGGTTGGGTCCTGGCCACAATCAAGCGTCTTAAAGATCATCCGGTCTTTATAAGCAGAGAATACCTCCGCACCCTTCTCAAAGAACCCGCTAGACACATCAGTAAAAGTATAGGTAAGAAAGTCGGAGCCAAGGTGTTTGAGAATTCTCTTAGTGGCGCCACCTGTACCAGCGCCTTCGCATTACTGTCAGTACCAAGTCTGAGAGAGACGTTTCTTTCTTGATTACTTACCGATCTCTAAGATGTTGAGGTGAGGATAGCGCTCAGCAAGCTGGGCGATGCTCCTGCTTAGCCATAATCCTGACTGAAGAAAGCCAAATCCACCTTCATAATAATCATCAAGAACATTGTTCACTCGCAACTCGTCCAGCATATTGGTTTCTCCCTTGAAAACACGCGGCATCTCTTCACCAACAAGATGCATGACACGTACATCTGGTAAGGCCGAGAATGGCGCCGTGGCTTGCAGCATATCTTCCAGAGAGTCATTTAGCCATTCCTTCCTCGCCCATTTGTGTTTTCCACTCTGGATTAGCGAGATACTATGGCGAGCATACCGCAAGTAATGGCTAAGGGGGCTCTCGTTTCTCACGGGAGAGTCCGCGGGTACCAGGAGATCGAACTGTCTGAAATAGTATGTCGAAATTCGTTCCAATGCTTCCAAGATAGACTCATGATACTTAGTCACAATGGTATCTCTTGCAGCGAGTACACCGTCCAGGCTATTCCTGACCCAGTGCCATTTCGAAAAGAGTTTTCTGTCATCTCCGATGGTGGAACCAAGAGGCACAAGTTCGATATGCTCAACTTGGATAGCAGCACTGGTAGTGTCATTTGTGTAAAGGTTGACATGACCTAAGAAGCCCGATGTTTTGGTCGCTCCGAGTGTCGAGTCGACAGACATGTTGGTCATGGACTTGCAAAGGGTAGGATTGATTCTGATACTACCTATGCTTGTTGGCAGGTGCATATGTAGAAGCTGATCATCGTCTGGATAGCTATATGCTAGTATGAGTGATTGAATGGCAGCATCAAACTCCGCCGGATGCACAAGCAACGGTGATCCAAAAGTATCTCGGGGCGCCGACTTGACTGTACACACAGATTTTCCATGCTTTCTTCTCAATGTAGATAAAGACTGAAAGGGCCCTTCAAACCCGTAGCCTAGGGTTACGAGAGAGTTGTAGAATCGCTCCGAATCTACGGAGATCAGGTGCGGTGGAATAGGTGCACGCTGTGGGAGCGTCACCTCTGAAGGTTCCCCCAAAGTGACTTGCAGTTCGGCCTCGGCGACCAAGGCCATCTCTTCGGATCCGAGACAGGCAGAGTAGGTGAACCTGGCCTGAATGAGGTGATTACTGGCTCTGCGGATGTTCGACAATGAGATCAACACCTCGATACCCGCATCATCTTGGCTGAAAGTAACGGCCTGATGGATACTAAATCCTTTCAGTTCAAAAAGGCTCACATCGCGATCACTTGACAAAACCCGAGCTGCCTCTAGAGCGGTACAGACGTATCCTGCAGCCGGAAAGACGGTTTGGCTTTGAACTTGATGACCAGAAAGCCAATCGAGCTCACTGACGCGGAGTAAGTGTCCCCAGCTCATTTGATGTGGTGCGCTATCCGACAACATAGTGCCTAGCAATTGGTTGAATGGCTGAATCTGTGTTCGCATCTTCTTCGATGACCGCGGTTCATACCAGTGAGGGCTATCGTGGCTCCATTGATAGCTTGGAAGACCCTTCAAAACGCGCGTGACAGATTTGTTGTCGTTCATCTCGAGTTCGTATCTATCAAGGTCAATGTGTCGTCCTCCAATGTGAGACCAGAGGAAGCCAAGACACGATGCAGTCCTGGAAACGGCATCGGATCCCCGAAATAGCAAGCCCTGGTACGGGATCGCGTTTCCCAGTACTTCTTGAATGATTTGACTTGCTGGACCTTTAAGTGCCGGGTGAGGACCAACTTCGATCGCGAGATCGTATTCATCAACTTCAAGGGCGGCACTGAGAGCCTGGTAGAATAACACCGGTCTTGCCATGTTATCAGCCCAATACACATCGCCAAGTTTCATATCAGGTGTGACTGGCCGACCGTACACACTTGATACCCAGAGACATTCCTCTGAAGCGGGTTCCAAGGCTTTGATGCCACAGCTTTGAACCGAGTTGATGTAGAAATCGTAGTATGGTAACATGTGGTGAGAATGGTACGCCTTGTCAACCCGAAGTTTTCGGTTGAATCTTTTTTCGTCATTCAGAATGACTTGCAACTCGTCAATAGCGTCTTCGTCCCCAGAGATGGTTACACTTGACGGCGAGTTTACGGCTGCAACGACTATCCGACCAGAGAAGTTCTCGTCCTCACAGAGAGCTCTCGCATCATCTTCTGACATTCCCACAGCAAGCATGGCACCTTTAGCACCAGTGTCGTGGCTCGATATCTGTGAAACGTGATAGCCGCGGAAGTAGGCAATACAGATCGCATCTCGTGCCGTCAGATAGCCGGCTGCGTAAGCTGCGGCGATTTCCCCTGACGAATGACCTACTACAGCTTCAAGTCGTACTCCTGCAAGCTTCAGAAGGTCCACGAGCAGGATTTGTATCGCCGTACACAAGGGCTGAGAGAAAGCAGCGTCGGTTACCTGCGATAATTCGGCGCTGGCGAGAAGCTCCGCCTCAAGAGACCAGCTAGGACGGTACTGCTCAGGAAGTCGATCAAGATGTGTTTGTAAGTCCTGGACGATTTTCTGGGCTGCCCTTGACTTCTCTAGTAACTCTGCACCCATACGGGCATATTGAGCTCCTTGGCCAGTGAAGATGCCCAAAATCCTGACTCGTTCTCCGTTTGCGGATGACAACGATTTCACGCCAATATCCTCAGGCTTTGATGTCTCAACTTCAGCTGTTATCTGAGATGCGAGATCGTCGGCTGTATCAGCGGTGAAAGAGGTACGGTAGGGAAAAATTGACCGACGTTTTCGCAGTGTATAGGCTACGTCAGCCAATTTCAATTGGGAACCGTTACGGATGAAATCGGCGTACGAAGATAGACTGGCACGGAGTGATTGACGGGAGACAGCAGAGAATACAAATGGAGTGAACAGCGTTTCAGTATCGGAAGATTCGACACCGACCGAACCAAGCCGAGAATGCTCATGACTCTCCAGAATTGCGTGGGCGTTTGCACCTCCAAATCCGAAACTGTTTACGCTTGCCCGTCTTGGCTGATCGGGAGAGCCTTTTGGCCATGACTTGGCGGTTTTGAGAATTTCGAGATTTTTGGCGAACGGTGCAACTCGGTCGCTCAGGTCATTGAATAGCATATTTGGAGGAACAACCGAGTTTTGCAGAGCCAATGATGCCTTCAAGATAGCCGCCACGCCTGCAGTTCCTTCAGTATGCCCGAGGATGGTCTTGATAGAACCGACGTAGAGGGGTCCGTTAGACGTTTTGGTGGCAAAGTCCTTGCCAAAGAAGGCTCTTGAGATTGCCTCAGCCTCGATGGGGTCTCCTGCCGGCGTTCCAGTTCCGTGAGCCTCGAAGAATTGGGGATGGTCCGACTTCTTCAAAGCATCCAGGCCTGCCTTGGCGTATGTGCTACGAATGAGAGCTTGTTGAGCAATCGAACTTGGCATCGTGATGCCGGTAGTTGCACCATCTTGGTTTACACCCGTCTCTCTGATAATACACTCAATGTCATCCCCATCCTTGACTGCTGCACTGAGTGTTTTGAGAATACATGCTGCTACACCATCGCCACGGGCATAACCATTGGCATCCTTGTCCCACATTTTGCTTCGTCCTATACGAGGCTTGTAAGTCAAACTTAGTTCCTGTGGGGACCAGGAAATCTGATCAGACTGCGGATTACTCACCGTCTGGAGATAACATCTTTAGCTTGCTTTCCATAATGTAGTTCTCTGGGCCAAGGCAAAGGTTGGATCCACAAGCGAGTGCGACTTGGGATTCGCCAGACCTAAGCGACTGCACTGCTAAGTGAACTGCAACAAGACTGGAGGAGCAGGCGGTATCAAGTGTGATGGATGGACCGTGCCAGTCAAAAAAGTATGAAACTCGGTTGGATAGGATGCTCCTTCCGATACCGGTCGCCGTGTAGGTGGGCGCAGTGTTTACTGGGAAAAAAAAATTAGTTATCTCGGTCTTTGATGTCTTGTCATGATTGGTAACTTGATGTATGCGGCTGGCGTGCAATTTCCAAGTTCCGGGGGTTATGTTTCGTGCAAGGTAAATGAGGCTACAATGAGATCTAACTCTACTGACAGTCGCGTAAAAGGGACGCCTCGTAGTCATTGCACATGACTCCAACGTAGACCGCAGTGTCGCTGCCTCGTAGGCTGTCAATGGTCAGACCAGCTGATTCAAGGCCTTCATACACAGTCTCCATCAATATTCTCTGTTGAGGGTCGATGGCCTTAGCCTCAATGGGCTTGATACCAAAGAATTCTGTATCAAAAGTGGCGATATCTTCCTCGAGCAGATAGGAATGCTGTACGTTGCTATGGCCATGATATGCAGAGTTGGGATGGTAGTAGCCTTCTGCATTGAACCGACTACTTGGAATGTCTTTTCGAACATCCTTTGGGCTGTGAAGGAGTTCCCAAAGTTTTGATGGTGAAGTGGCTCCGCCAGCAAAGCGGCAAGCGCTTCCAACAATAGCAATGGGCTCGTTGATAGGATTTTTGGCCATCGTGGTGGGTAAGGAAAGCTGATCGAGTGTTTTTGACAACTCTGATCGTCAATTTGGTGTATTATTCAGATATCTGAGTTTGACAGACTCTCGTATCTGTTCTGTAGACAACACATTCTCCTTCCACTAAATACTTTGTGTTTCAGGCGCTAGTGACCTCAGGCTCACACCGGAAAATGTTCGATGGAAGGATCTTGTGCATGGTGGCTTGCAATGCCCGTAAAGCACGCGTTAATCGTATGATAAACCCTACATGTGCTGTCACCGAAAAAACCGAATCGTATCAATGCTTACTAGATTTTTCCGATATCTCATGTGCGATGACGGTGCGACTTGTTCCATCTGTATCAAACAAACTCCGTCCTGCAAGGCCAAGCAAGGGTCAGGCCCGGATAGAGCCAAAAGTAAAAGATGATCGCCATGTACAAGATAACGACTGAGTGATTTTCAGTACATAAAAATTTTCCGAGTCAATGATGGCTCGGTAGTTTATTAGTCATTTCGACTGCTTTTTCCTTCCGTGGAAGCAAAGAAATGCTATAGCCCGTTTCTATACAGTAGGAGTAGAAGTGAGAGCTCTACAGTGGGGGTTATTCCCCGCATGAGCGCTCCTCGTTCGTTCCAGAAATTCACACAGCATCAGAATCTCTTGTAGGAATGCACTTTGTTATCATGTTGACTTAATCATGATGTCAAGCTCATGCTTAGACAAAAATTTTATGAGACCATGCTTCAAAGCCGTAGATGGTTCGAATTCATAGCAAGTCCAGGCCAAGTCAAATTAGCTGTCCAAACTAGTTTGAACCCAGACAGGGAGATTGAGTCTGCAATACAGCGAGTCAAGATTTGTTGAAAGTAGTCGGCAAGAAGGGCTCATGTTCATCTAGAAGTAGGTGAGGTGGTCACGGCAGAAGCACAGGGGTGCACGGATCATACAGCCCATTACCTATCAGGTAAGGTGCTTTTGCTTGCCTCCACTTCCTACCTCACCTTCCCTCTGGATGAATCAACACAGAATACGCAATTGCTCGTTTGCTTGTCTTCCGTACTGCTCCTAATACCTAGTGCGAAGTGAGAAGGTTTTTCGCGGAACTACCAAGTTTCCCTCTAGTCCCGCGGGATTCTTGCAACCAGCTTCTGTCCTCGAACGTCTCCCTTCTGTAAAGAGTCTAGACCTTGGATGATACCCTCCCACCCATTTTGCAACTCACGTAGCGGATGTGATCGTATCTTCCCAGACTCCATGAGCGACTGAATCTCGCTAGCCCACTGCATTCCGATCTTCATCAATCTTTCATCAGCGGGCCGAGTGTACGAAGAGTTTCCCAAGGTAATGTCAATACCCAGAACCTGGAACCCCATTACCTCCTTCACCTTGATAGCCTGGCGAGTTCGCCAAGCTTCTGGACACTCCTCCAAGCAGACGTATTTTCCACCAGTGCGAGCCATGGCATTATAACAGATTGCTACCGATTCGGAATCTGCAATGCAATCGAGTATATGTCGGATGGGCTTCTGTGCAAGTGACTTAATGGCTCCAACACAGTCTTTCGAAGTGTACGATGCTGTTCCAACTGCTCCATACTCAGCCGCCAATGCAGCTGACTTGTTGGAGGTGATTGCGATTGGAGTGTAACCCATCCTGTGTGCAAAGAAGTTAGTCAACGCTGCTGAGATTCGATGTAAATCTGTCAGCTTACAAAGTCAATAATTGGCAGGCAAGGGTACCAGAAGCAGTTGCGCCACCATATATCAAAATAGGTTCCTTGGATCCAGAGGGTTTTGTTGGAAGACCTTGGAGTCCAAGCGCATCAGGATCAGAAAAGGCCAAGCATAGTGTTGACCAGCCCACGCCCAGAGACGCAGCCTCGAAATCATTCCAGCTGTCTGGAACCTGTACCAGAAGACGAGAGTCAACGACGAGCCATTGTGCAAAGGCGCCATTGTCGGCGTCATCCGGGTTGTAAGGAAACAGAGCACCACAGACTCTCGTGCCTGGGGGGAAACGCGCTGCGGAAGGCTTGTGCTGAGAAGCCTTTCCTGCCTCCTCGACAACACCGCAGAAATCGCAACCTGCAGTGCTGCCCGGCATGTTGAAATGCGTGACCATCTTGTGGTCATTTGGATTCAATGCCACGGCGAGAACCCGCACCAACACATGGTGTTCCGACGACACTTTAGGCACGGTGGCTGATCGATTCACAGCCAGTGGGAGACCTGTCGAAGCTTCCTTTGGAGTCTGCACAATGGCTGCTTGAATTGTGGGTGGCATGTTGACCATGGGGTCGCTGCTGGCTTTCTTTGGCAGGATTGTTTGCACCCCTTTATACACAGCAATAATATTTCTGGAGATAACGACGAGATAGTTGTTCAGAGGCAGAAAAATTGGTGGTTAACATTGATATGTTTTGTTGAAGACTTTCGCACATGGCCTAGCCCAAGGGGTATAGCTTCGACAACAAGAGAATGGTGGTCTAGCATTGGACGATACGTCGCCAAGATCACGTCTCCAGTGCGGAGCAGTGTCTCAGCTATGCGCGCCTTGACCCGCAGATGCAGTCATCAAAATCGGAGGTTTAGGGGGGTGCGTTTTAAAGCCGTTTACGCCTATCGGTGCAGGCCGTTAGGTACAGCGCTTAGGCGCGGCCGTTCGATCATGCTCTTGACCGTGGAAAGCAAACCGCTATAGGAGCTTCCCATGAATCGAACATTATCGAGGCCGAAGGAACATCTTTCCACCTGATGATGCTAGTAATATCTAATGAATCATACCTTATCTTATCTACTAAGGCCAACTTGACATTTTCTATTTAAGAAGTATCGAATATCATTCGCTGATCATACTTTATTCAGTCTACCATTCATACTTTTTATTAGATCAGCTGTTTTAGTCCAATCAGACATAAAAGTACAGACTGCGAAGGACTAGATGAACAGTGCTGTCGATTGCAACACCTTTTCATTCCCTACTATTAGAACTTAGCGTTGCTGATCGTAGAACTTTCATGCATTGCAGACGACCGGGGCTATTCGCCCAATCATCCTTCACGGAAGATAATCCATCTGGCTCATTGATATTCGCGCTCATCATACGCTAACGGTCGGCTGCGTCTGAGGGCTGCAGGGCTGGCTGTAGGGCTGTAGGGCGCCGGCGCCTCTACGGCTCGGTAATTAGTGTCCGATTCTGGTACACTCCTCATCTCATTATTTCTTTTCTCACAGTGTTTATTGTTCCTTATCTCAGCCCCTGAGCCACCAAGCCGTCCGCCGCACCGGAATCAGCTTACCCGTCCTGCATCCGTACCGGGCATTAAGGTACTTGCCGACTGATCGAGAATGTACAGTGACGGTTGGTGCCTTTCGATCCGAAGCACCCCACATTATCTGTCGGAAACTCTTCGTCCGTTGACTGCGACTCTTGCACTGAGTGCTTGGGTGGCCCTCTGGGAAAGATCCACTTCAAGTTCATGGCTAGGTTGATAGCATTTACTCATTTAACGGAGCCTTATCTAGTGGCTGTAGACGAGATGGTGCATCCTGCCTTTACCTGTTGATTCACTTCTGGCTCGTGACCAATAATGAATACCTCTAAAGACGAATCAAATCAGCTTTCCACTTCGATTACCATACCTTCTCTTGAATCGCTGTTCTTGGTGGTTGTATCATGTCTCATTCTAACTCTCATTCCACGCTGGATCCCTCGCGGACGTTCGAAGGAGCCGCCCTCTTTGAAGGGTACCATTCCAATCTTCTCCAATACGTATCAGTATATGACGGATATGCACGGATTTCTTGAACGCGTGGCGTAGGCTTGCAGAATGGAAATACCGATTGACTTGCCTAATGTACTGACTCAAATCCGCAGTCTTGCACAGCGCGACAGCGACGTCATCAAGTTTCACTTAGGCCCAAAGAAAATTTACATGGTTTCTGGAGAGAACAATATCCACACAATCAATCAGACCTCACCAAGCATAAGCCCCGATGTGTTCTTTCTGCAGGTCATGGACAATGTATGGGGCATGGCCAAGAGTGAACTGGCCATGTTTGAGCAAGACAAATCAGGTCGTCGCAAGAATCCTTTACCAGGACATGATGTCAAGCCTGGCCAACCACGGCTCTGGCATGGGCAGCACCATGTTTACTCGGAATACCTTCTGCGTGCCGAGTGTTCCAATCGTCTAGCTGATGAGTACTTTCGACTTTTCTCGGAGCGCCTTACCAAGCAACCTTTGCACGAATGGAGGGAACTCAGCTTGAGCAACTTTTTCGAGACCGATATGGCCGAAAGTGCCCTCATTGCGTTGATGGGATCACGCATCATAGAGCTTAATCCCGGCTTCTGGCCTGCCATGTGGGAGTTCGCCCGACTCGCTCCGCAACTCATGTGGGGCCTTCCCAAGTGGATGAACCCGAAGCCATGGGCAATCCGCGAGGAATTTCACGCGATGTGTGGGCGCTATGTCGATTCTGCCCTCCAAAATTTCGACTGGGATGGCCCCGATGCAGATGCAGATTGGGAGCCTCAGTTCGGCTCCAGAATGGCTCGCGAGCTTGTCGGGTGGGCGACAAAGAATCTGTCGCCGAGGACAACTGCTGGCATGGTTGCGACATTCATCTTTGGGTTAGTTACACGCACTACCAAGCATTAATCCAATGTATAGTCTGATACCGATCGTCTGCAGTACCAATGCGAATGCAGTTCCGATGTCCACATGGGCGTTGATGGAGTTGATCGCAGATCCACCCTTATATCAAGCGGTGCGAGAAGAATGTCTGGCCGCTAGCACTGTCGATCCCAGCACAGGACACCGTACCTTTGATGCCCAAAAAGTGCTGTCAATGCCTCTTTTGCAATCTGTGTATATCGAAACACTGAGGCTGCATATATCCATCAATGTCACGCGCGAGGTGACCCAACCTATAACCCTAGATGGATATCTCCTGACGCCAGGGTCCTTGATTCAAGCACCGGCTCAGATTGGTCAGTACAGCGAAGCAGTCTGGGGATGCGATGGGCATCCCGCATCGCAATTCTGGGCTGGTCGTAACCTCAAATATGTGAATGGCGAAAGGGAGTTCACTATGGCCGGCAAAGCCAGCTCCTTCTTCCCTTTCGGTAGGCAATTTTGTCTATCTTGCTTGGCACTTCGGTTTTGACTGACAACCTCTATAGGCGGCGGTCCTTCAATCTGCCCCGGACGCGTCTTTGCTAAGCAGGAGATCTTGATGACCTTAGCTGCTCTTGTTACTAGGTTCGAGATCCAGCTCTTAGATTGGACGCATCCAGATGGATCCAAGTCTGATCGACCGGCTCGGAATAATCAATCATACACCGGGGCGGTCGGCATACCGCCCGATCGAGACATGAGGATTCGCTGGAAGAGACTCTGGTGAATAAGGGGATAACTTTGGGTAGCATCGCGCTCCGGTTGAGATCAGTTGAAATAGTTCAGCAGTCCAAGAAGCGCGTTGCTCGTATTGCTAATTACAGTACATATTGCACCGCACCTAGCCCCTGTTGAACTTGTGTCAGTATAGTCAGCTGGGTTAGCTGGGGAAATGTCTACCAGTCATGTTCACAAAGTTGGTTTTGAAAGGTTTGTTGAGGGTGTTCGTAGTCGAGTGGAAGAAGCATAGATTGAGAGGGTAGCCTCTAGAGGATAGCAAAAGGTGATAGCGTTCAAGCGGGTAAATCGATTCTTGTCGGCGACCGTACGACGCCTGTGCACAATTAGCATGACCCTGGCGGGAAGACACTTTCTCTGAATTGCTCCTTTGGGTCATCCGGTTGAGTGGGTTTATAGATTCTGTGAAGCCGAATGTTCACGCTACAAGAGTAAGATTCGCCGGGAGGCTGAAGCTTCGTACGGCTGTAGGAACATGAGGAAGGCAATGTCGAAGGCGTACTGATGGCGTGCTCAGCAGAGACGGGAGACGCTTTCGCCAAGGTATGAGATGGCCGCGTACACAAAATACGGCATCTTCCTGCGTCCGATGTGAAGCGAGCGCCACAGAAATAAGTGGCTTAATCCGATTCCCCGGTTTGGCCAATAAAGAAACAAGACCCTGAACAGCCCCATATGCCTCTACCATATGCTCTCGTTCTGCTCGAATATAGTGTTTTATGAGCTGATATTGGCTCACTCGGCCGTTCGCTCTACGTTTATTACGCAGCTATTTACGATTAGTTCTGGAAGGCCTTTTCATGTGGCCTAGGCCTGTATGTTCAAGCGCAAACAGTAATCTATCATAAGAATGAATAGAAAATGACCTCTCCAGAGATAATAGCAAACAGCAGCAGTAAGAACACCGAATTCATACAGGGTGATGGAGCCCTATGAGGCTGTTTAGGGGCTGCTGTTTGTTGTGGTGGTCCGTGTCAATTTCGGGGAGGCGGGCACGCGGACGTGGCGGGGCGCGTTACACCTCGGATAACGGAGAATGCTGTACTCCGCTTACAGATCTATCAGGAATCAGCGGTAGCTCTGGGATCTGACTTCTTTACGAGATCGGTCATGATCGAAAGTGTTGGGCCGGTTGTAAAAGCGTGGTATGCAAGCCATAAACACTGTGCTGTAAGAAGCTACGTTCTCTACCTACTAAGGTCTTGCGGAGAGAGAGCCGAAAGAACTTTGGTAAGGTTTGTCAGGTATGCCGCAGGCTAGTCCATATCCGGAAGTCTCCACCAGCACGTATCAGCTGCAAACAATAAACAACACCAACGTTGCAGAGGTACTGCCTCTCAACACCGGCATTCTTTGAGAAATGTTGGATGATGGATGCCGCTTCGAACTAAACCAAAAATAGGAATTAGTGGGAGGGCGCCCTAGCTTCGCAGGTGATATGCAGATGTGAAGGTTTGCACAACACAGCTTATCTTCGAAAAACTACCTTAGAGATGTTCATTTCGAAAGGTTGTGCAGCGCTAAACCTTTTAGAGGTCGACCGTGAAAGCCTGGCAGTTGAGCCCAAGTGCGGAGGCCATCGGTTTGAGGAGCGCAATCTAGCGTGGGAAAGCCAAAGTAAATTCTAATCTGAATTCCCAGTGTTATTTAAATCTGCAGATTTTAGCGTCGTGAGCTAAGTTCTAGCCTCAAACTGAACCTTTGAAATGGACTTCTAGACTACCAACTCTTCATATCACCTGAGCGATTACTGACTGTTAGAAGTTGAACAGGATTGTTGCAAAAATGATAGACATTCGTCAATTCGTATTTGATCAACTTGTCGGCCTGCACCCTTGCTTTACTTCCGTTATCTCCCTCAAGTTGCAGGATCGAACGCCACGCACATTTGTTTTTGGTTCGGAACAAGGCAGCGACAACTGCAATTGGCATCAAAGCATGATCTGTCAAGGCTGTCAAGAACATGCGCCTGGCCTAGCGCTGATGGATCGCAGTGGATCGTACATAAGCATTCCCGTGAAATAAAATTCTTTACAGGAGAACGTTAGCAACAAGAACCTGTCAGATTCAATTGCAGAAAAGAGCTGAGACTGGAACATCCTACAATATCCTATGGGTATAACGCGCCAAACAAATTCATGTCGGGTTCACGAGACCCTGAGAAACGGTCGGCTTGCGATCGCTGCCGAACGCAGAAATTGAGATGCCTGCGCACCGAAGGCCATCCAAACAACGCGTGCAGTCGATGCATTCGATCTCAAGTTCAATGCACAACCAGCTCAACAAAGCGTCCTGGTCGTCCATTAACCAAGAATCTTGCCCCATCGCGACAACATAGCGAACCGATTGCAGATGAAGCCAATTCACTTCAAAAAATGGACTTACAACTCGCCAATGTTGATGATTGGTCCAATTTCGGATCACTGGATTCCAACTATGAGTTGTCGTCGGCCTTGGACTTAGCAGATTCGAGTGACATTCATTCTCACGAATTCTCTTTGGGAACCAGTCCGTTCCCTCTAACTTCTTCATTTGCCCTTACCAGCGGAGACAATCATGCCTTGGCATCTGTGCCACGCAATGGTCTGGCCGGACCATTGAGTGAACAAAGTTCATACCTACAGCCCGAGCAAGCCTGCAACAGGATTGTTGATCACCCGTCTATACAGAATTTCGACTACGGGTCGCTCCTTTCGGAACTCTACAGTGACCTTTCAAGGCACTTGACCTCGTTAAGATCGGAACCCTGGGATATAACGAAAGTCATGCATCTGACGTCTACACATGACACCAACGACGACTCGGCAAATGGTTTTCAGAACAACCTGGAGCCCAATCCATTGGCTGTCATCACTAAAAAGTCTGACCGAATTGTCAAGCTTCTAAGGGCCCTTCAGACCCCAATGGCAACTAACAGTAATGATGGTAGACATTGTGCCTCACTACCGTCAAGCCCAGGCTTGAGGACCGCTCATCTTCTCACGACTTTATCCTGCTACATGCTGATAATATCCATCTATGATTCAATCTATTCATGTTTCATACATCAATCTCTGCACAATCCCGACGCAATCGATATTGTAGTTCAGTCCGCCCCAACGCTCTTTCTTGGAGGTATAGCGGTTCCGCCTTGGTCCAATGTGCTTGGGCATCTACTCGTCTGCCTGACTGAGAGTCAGCTTCAGCCGATAGAACTGCTGCTAGGCCTTCCCGAGGAGTTCTGCGTCTCAACGAAGAGCAAGATAGCCAGCAAGTGTAACCAGGACGGATTATTTAGTGGCGAGAATGGACAATCACTTTTCAGAGCTCTAATTAGGATTGAGAATGAAGCAAATGAAGAAGTCGGTGGTTTGGGAATGATAGAGTCTCTGAAAGAAAAGATGAAGTGTGTTCAAAGTGTTAATTAGATGATAGACATGAAGCATCCTCACGGACTCCGTGCAAATGCCACCCTTGCGTACCATGTCCAGTAGAGAACGGAAATGGCCGGTCATGCGCAGACTTCCTTCATTCAAAGTGCGAATTGACATGATGAGCAACAGCAGCTTCGTCCCCTTTGAATGTCTCACACACCGGACATGCGCTCACATGCTCATCCTCCTGGCTCCTCCCCCCCCTCTCCCAAGC